>VZDL01000070.1:0-42995 GCA_013103745.1 Gardenia jasminoides
TTTTGTTTTCACTTACTGCATTCTAATGAAAAAAGATTTGGCTTAGTAGCATCTTTGATCTGCAGCCTCATAATTGCAAATAGGGAGGTAGCTGGTAATTTTACATCACAAAACTAGTCCTTTGAATATATGTAACTTAGTCAAAATGCACTTCAACTCAAGCTCAGAGACCTAGAGAGCTTTTAGAAACTTGATTTAATGACTTGTTGTCATGGATTAGATAAACTTGGATGTTTCACTGCCTTGGGAATGAGAATATGAAACTTCACTATATAAGAAATTGAGCAGAACTGGGAAATGATTGTAAGAGACTTACACATTGTGTAAAGGGCATAGCTTTACAATCTTGCCATGTAAGCATCATTTCTCCGCCAAAGTTGTCTCTTGCAGTCCGCAGCCTTTCTTGTTCAACCTATTCTCAAGGGGAATATGTATTGAAGTTGATCAACTGGTGACCATGCTAAATGAATGTTATAACAAATAATTTAGCAACTTTTAAGGATGTCTTAGGTATATTACCAGGAGTTGCTTCATGGCTGTGGGACATTGAGTAAGAAAATAAACAGCAAATAGCATGGTTTTGGCTGTTGTCTCGTTTCCCGCAAATAAAAGGTTAATAATGAAGTCAGCAACAGCATCATCAGGTAAGCTTTCTTCCTCTAGTACTCTCCAGAGCACACCATTACAAGCTCCTGAAGAAGGTTGTTGCCTATGAGTCTCTATTGTCTTGTTAATTTTGCTTATTATACTTTCCCTTGCCTGTTTAAGATTACAAATGTCATCAAATGCAAGAGTTTTCAAGCTATCTTTCTCAATACAGTACACTGAAATTCGACAATTACATCTTTGTTAATATCCGTCTATTTATCTGTGTGGTACTTAATTTGATGATACTGAATGCAGTTTCAAATACATGTCACATGTCAAATTCTTTTGGTATAGCCAGCAAGAACATTTGAACTAAGATGAAAATTTAAGGAAAAGGTAGTTGTGCCTCCAGGGTTGTGATTTTTTTACCCTTGGAGTGGTGTGCATGACTTGGACTGCACCTAGTGGTGCTTGATGTAGTGTGTTAATGAGTAAGCTGGTTACTAGCATGGTGAATTGTTTTATGACCAGAAAATATTCAGATAGTTAAATAGTGTTCTTTGAAGAGTAAAGTATTTCAGAATATTATATGTTTCTAGACATCAACAATTGAATTTGAAACTCTAAATCCTTCTAGCATATTATGAAAAGCTGTATTTTAAGGCACTGGTTTTTATCTTTCTATTGGAGGAGTCACCTTCATAGCAATATGGTAAGCAAAGCCTGGAAGATTGATTGGAATTGAAAGACAGCCATCCACAAAATTGGAGAATAACTGAGCCATCTCATTGACTTCTGAATCATTTGATACTCCAAGAAGTTGATTGACCATCAAATTAATGGCTACCTGAACCATGCATGTATGGCTTATTAAACATGAGAGCTCAACAGAGATGATCAGGACATGAACTATGTCTAAGAGAAGCAGGCAGTGCAACTAGTTTTGTGAAGCTTGTTTTTGCTAGGAAGAATGCAATCTCCAGAGGCATGTGAGTGTAGAAGTGTAGTAATTACCTTCCTGCAAATATCCTGGAGACAAACGACTTGATTATCATGCAAGTTGTTGAAGGTCTGATATATGACTCTCTGTATGTCCTGCAAGAAATGGAACTTGAGCTTCTCTAAGCGCATCATGTTAGATGCTATTGAATGGAGCTTCTTATGTTGCTCTCCTTGTGCAGTGATTACCCCATTCTTCCCTACCAAATCTCGGAAAGATTTTGGATAGCTTGACTGGAATAGTTTGCCTTCATTTTGCATCACAAACCGATTAAAGTTTGGATCTGCTGATACCACTGCCCTTTTTCCAAATAGATAGCATGAGAATATTTTCCCATACCTGTTCAGCATTTAGGACTCTGGATTAAAATTCAGAGATGGTAGAATTATTGCAGAGTACAGTAGCTAATTTAGCCAGATCATGATCACATATTTGGAGTCATCAGGTGAAGCAATTCTTTTGTAACAAGAGAACTTGACTCATTGGCAGAAGTTCAATCATGTGTATGAAGAAACTGAGGGCATAAACAAATCAATTTACAAGGTACTGCAGCTAAAAATTATACACTATTAGAAGTGACAACATTATCGACATAAACTAAAAAACTGTAGCAGTAGCATGGAGTCAGCCTATGTACCTTTGAACCTGCTTTTCAACAAAATGAGGGGGATGAGAACTTGCAACTGCATTGTACCATTTGATGCTATCACCATTATTGGCCAGCCTCTTCTTCCTGGAGGTAACTGAAACTTGCTATTCTTCACATTCTTTCTAACTTTTTTCTGCAGGAACTTTGCTAGAAAAACCATGAGCAACAGGGTGCTGCATATAATTGGCCATACATGGTGATCAAAAGCTCCTATTTTCATCTCCTATGGGCTATTGGGTATTGGCAGACAGAGAACTTACAAGAGAAGCAAATACTTCCTGCAAGGATCATTGGGTATATTCAAAGGCAGTTCTTCAATGAATTTGATGATATGTAAAACTCAACTCTAACACTAGAAAAAGAAGTACTTTTAAAGAATACGTTGCGCTTGCACAACTGAATTTGATCCAATAACCTTTGTTGACTTAAATTCCAGAGATATATTATGTTAAGATTTATTTAGAGCCACCACACCACGTCGAGTATGGAAAATAATTATAATGTATGTATGTAAAAAGAGGAACTTGAGTCTACATTATTGTTCACAAGGAAGACAAGTACATGATTAAGCTTATTATGATTAATCTATCAAGTTGCTGCTTGGAATATAAAACTGGAAGTGATGGTTCGTTAAATTATCTTGCTGTTAGTAGTTGTGATATGCCTCTGTCTGATAAATTTTCATGAGACATGTTTTCTTGTTCAGATGTATCCATCTTTCTGGCTAGTCTCTTTTATATGAGATTTCTTTCTTTATTCTATTGACATCCAATCATTCCAAATTATATTATATTAACTGATCGATCCGTAGTATCTATCTATTGGTAAAATTTGACCTTTTGGGTGAAGAAAGAGACAAAAAGCACACGAGCACAGGCTCAACCACACACATAAAAAACACTCTTATATCAAGTAATATATGATTATCATGGTTCAGCCATTCTTCTTAAGCCGTGGTTTAATTGGAGGCCAAAGTGGAAGAAGATAAAATTCATTACTCAGCAAGATTCTAAATTCATAGAAACTAGAAAAAGTTCTGCCTTTTGGTAAATGATGCATATGTATCTATTTTTGCACAAAAGGAAGCATGATTCAATCAAAGAAGTATTTACTCAATAGACATCAAACATACGGATGGATATTGTGGAACACAAAAATAAAACTAGCCTGAAACGTGCTGCAATCCTAAGCCAGAGAGAAAACTGCAAGAATCTTGGAACAACTACATGTCAATGAGCTATCTATACACGTTTGTTTTTATTATCTTCTCAAGACTAGATGGACGGAGAAAGAGGGCTTATGTAAAATATAGATAGCAGAGGCCACTAGTTAGTACTTAACATCTATAAATATTGTACAAGAGCTGCTGGATAGGGCCGTAATGGTTCCAAAAGTTGCCTTTTCTTGTAGTAAAAAAAATGAAAAAGAAAAAAAGTAGGTAAGTCCGAAGTTTAATATGCTTGTATGCTTTTTCCAGCATAAGACCAGCAGCAAATGCAGGCGATCTCAGTAAAGCTTCATGTTTAATATACTTAATAGTAGTAGATCCAAAGTTAATGTTAGATAAAGTTGAGACAGCCCTTTGACCTAATCTTTGTTTATATGTCTGTCTCACTGCCTGTCTGTCCACCCCAATCCCATTCAATTCTCAAGATGGTTGCTTCTACTTTCTAATTAGCCAGCTTCCTTGGCCTGGCATTGACAGTCAAATACTTTTTAGAACTCGAGGTGTGAATTGGATTCCTTCATTCAGACTTTGTTGGCTCTGTTCTGCACATTTAAATATGTTTGTTACTTCTATTTGTCAAATTTCCTGACTTTGGAGTTAATGTGAATTATCATTGTTGTTATCTTGTCTGAATATGTTATTGGTTTTCATAGTTTTATACTATACACGATGGTCTTGTTAGCAATAATGTGATAGTATACTTAATTACTGATTTCTAACCTTGGATTTCCAACTGAAATGAGAAGTTATTGAGCCACGAAATACGATGGTCAAAATTGGACACATCCTATCACATTTGAATGCCTTGGTAAAGATACACCCTCATCATCTGTCTGGCCTCGTGTACCAAACTAAAGCCCTGAAATTCCACCTTCTTTGCCCTGAAATATTTTTGACCTTGACTCGAGTGGTTGTTACAATTTTTTTTTTTCTAATTAGTAAAAAGGGAAACTGGTTGGGGTAAGGAAGGGCAGCAACTTTGTTAATTGTATATTAGCTTGTGAAATTTGTTTCTCATAACATCAAGAAATTGGGTGACTTTGTCAATAAGTGACATTCCACTCAGGAAAAGCACATTATGTACAACCACTTACAAACAACTTCATATGCACATGTAAGTTGTGAGGACCCAGAATTTCTTGAATTGTACACCCGAAATTTCTTGAATTATTTGCTTATATTTCTTGCGAGAAACCCTAAATTTTTCATGAATTATCTTTCATTGTATTCATTCAAGTGCAAATCATTTTCTTTAAACATTGGTAACATAAAATTTTCATTTAACTGCATTATTTTCCTTAAGCACTCTATTTTGTATGTATTGTACGAAATTAATTTGGAATTGTATTTTTCATATTTCATGTAGCCAAATACATAAACTTATATGGTATTAAGTGGATCACATTTTACATTAAGGGATTTGATGGTAATTTGTAAAGATATTATCCTATTTTTGGCCAAGAAGTTGACACTTGTCAACTAACCAACACAACCCTTGACTTAAGCTTTTCTATTTAAACTCTTGTCTTTAAAAAATTCAAACAAATTCCCTCTCTTTTTCTCTCTCTTTGGCCGAACCTCAAGGAGCAAGAAACCATAAAACCCTAAGCTTGATTTAGCCATTTTAGTGGTGGAAAAATTACTCCAAGTGAAACCCTAGTTTGATTACTATTTGGTTATCAAGATTGGTTGGAAGAGTTGAAGCTTGTGGCTGGATTTTTCTCTCTCATCTCCCAAGGTAACTCACCAATTATCCATACTTTATTGATCTTTAAAATTCAAAGGGGATGCTAGTTAGATGATATTAAGGTGTTTATGGTTGCTTAGAAGGATTGATGATGGAAGGAAATCTTATGTTTGATAAATAGAGTTTGGGTTTTATTTGTTGGCCACCAAGTGTTTGATGAATTGTTTGTTAATATGTGATGCTTTGATGATGGAGTTAATTGCTGTTTTAGCATGTTAAACACCTTGGCAAATGATGGAAATGGCTTTAAAGGATTAATTGAAGGATCGTGTCAAAGCTGGAAATTTTTGCAGGAAATCAGAAATGGAAATCAGTCCAATTCCTGAGATTACTGTTCACTGTAGAAAATGAATTAGCATCCGAACCTCATACCGTTAGAAAGCTCTATGAACCTAGTTTTAAACGCCGCTGACGGAGCTTGATTTCGATTTTTCTACGTCGAGTTATGGCTATTTTCCCGAGACTGTTCGACCAGCCTGAAATTATTCCGACAGATTTCTTGCTTCTCTGAGATTTGCCATTTTGACCCTGAATAAACATGAATTGATATCTGACCTCTTCATGAAAGTTATAGGCCTATGTCTTAGCTTCAAAACGCCATAAAATTCGTCCCAATCTGATAACCACAGCCACAGTTATGATTAAAAAACTGAAGGGTGACAAACCTGTCGATTGTTGTTGTTCTTGCCACAATTGTTTCTTTCATTCCTCTTGACTCGTATGCACCATTGTCGTGACCCGACTTACTTAATTTGTGATTCTAGGAATTGGCTTGAAATGGAGATATCTGTTGTGGACAAGTGAAATGAGCTGTGTTTGGTGAGTATTCATAAAACTGTTTCAAATTGAAAGTTTCTACTATTAATTGCATCACTTCATGATGACATGTGTGTGCTTGTGTGTACATGATTTGCACATGATTTGGCTCGGTGAGTATGTGGTGGTCTTGTACTTGACACCAACGGCTCCATTTGATTTCCAGTGAAATGACTCGCTTGAGCCAACGGCTCCATTGTTAATGATTAGTGTTCTACTGTTCAGTGATTTGTCTGAGCATTGGGTGTTTGAGTGCAATGGCTTCACTGGCTCACCAGAGCAAATAAAATCTGTTCATTTGATACCTAATCAGTGTTCGATAAACTGGAATTACTGAGTTACTTATTTGCCAATTTATTTTCATTGGATACTCACTGAGCTTTAGCTCACCCCAAAAATATTTTATTTCCCTGGGCTCGAGATGAAGGAAAGCGGAAGTGATCTTTCTTAGTATGACCCGTGAATATCTCTTGTACTATTTGTAATATTGGACATTGGACTTTGGTGTATTTGGAATAGTTGGAAATGTAATTATTATTTGGAGATCTTGCGGTGTAATTATTTGAGATTTGTGATAATTGAGGAATTGTAATGAGTCCCATGAGAAGCGGCCCGATACTCTAGGGTTCGCCTAGGAGAGTGTCACATAAGTCATCCTCTTTCTGATAGCAGTGGTGGAGTTAGAAAAGTTCTTCAGTGTAGGCACAAGTAAAATAAAAAATTTTGACATAGCAAATGACAACAAGTAGGATCAAAGAGCCCACAATTCTTATGCTTAGATCATAAACTTTTGCATATTCCTTAATGCATCGGGCTTGTACTTGTCCTTTGTGGCTGCCCCACATTTCCCAAGGGCGAACCCTGAGGATCATGTCACCGCCTAACTCTCGCCAGGACTCAGTCAGTTAAACTCACTCTAATTAGGGTTTAGGTTAAAGACTCAATCATAAGAATTGGTTCAACTTAAATACATCAAACACACCACCAGAGTTCATTCTACAGACCCTTAATATGTAATAATCCCAAAAGGGGTAATTAACAAAAATTGTTTCCAAAAGTCATTAGCTGATAAAGTACTTAATTATACAAATAGGATTACAAAAAATTAGGTCTGGTCTCAGTCTGGGTCTCCGCACCCGATCTAAACCCTAGAAATTCTGGGAAGGGAAAATATAATGGGGTGAGTTTTTACGCCTAGTGAGTGTCCCAAAACAAACAATCAGTTAAACACATTAGTGTAACATGCTTTCTATAATAGTAATATCCATATAAGGCAAGTTTCCAAGTACGGCAAGTTTCCATTTAAGGATGCGAAACAGTAATTTTTCACCACATAAATAGGTTTAATAAAACAGTAACAATCACAGTAGAAGGATACGGTGCTCATTGAGCCAGTTGGTATAGAGTCTGCAGTACTCTGGTCAGTCTTCGCTGCTTTCCATTCACCAACCCCTTACTCCCAACTTCGAACCCGAAAACCAATAGTTGGTAGGTGGTGTACACTTGAGGTAACTTTAACCAGCCCCTGTGGTCCGTCCGACGCACCAAGTCCTATTGCCGGAATAGGCCGACTCTGAATTTGGGATCCCGACCTAGCCTATTGCGGCAAAGCACGCAATGGCATCACGGTCATGCACAATTGACACACACAGGCACAATTATAGTAGTTCAAAAATTATTTTTCATAGAATGAGGGGTCGGTGCGATAAAGTACACACTTGGTCCTTTGTCAAACCGTTTTGGCATAACTTCAATAATTAAGCAATATAATAGATATCACTTAGTAAATAAGTAACATTCAACAAACAAGTAACACTTAGCAAACAAGTATCACTTAGCAACAAGTTGGAACCCTCACCTCAGTTTCGTTAAATTTGGGTTGGTGAGTCGAAAGTCTCGGTATCAAAACCCGCATTTTCTTCTCCGCCGGATCCTGAGGTACACATTTACCATGTTAAGATTTTAATTATTAAAATCAATTTTGACCAATATAGGCCGATACTTAATTCTTAGGTTAAATTGAACTTAAGCGTTTACTTATATAAGTCACTATTGTCCTCGACGAATATCTTATGATTCGAACATTTAAGTTTTTGATTAGGCTTTATAATGTTTTAGTTCGCCTACTCACACATCCTAAAACAATTACAAACCACTATAAGTGTAGTGAAAGAATATTTAAATTTAGTTAAAAGGAGTTTGCAAACCAAAGATTTTTACAAAATTGTGACACTACAAAATACACATGACACTAAACCAATCAAAACTTATAACTTTTGGATTAAAATTCACACACTAGAAACTAAATTGAAAGGCCTAAAAATTGTTAGAAGACACCCCTGCGAAAATAAGACCAGAAGAAGGTCAAATTGGTTGTTCAAGTTTTGTTTTTAAACCTGAGAAAGAAAACAGGTTTGAATTTCAGCCAAATTTGAGGATTTACTGGGATTTTTAGAAAATGAATTAGACTCTGAAATTTATAGGATTTAAACATCTCTGAATCTAGTTTCCAACACAAGAAACAGAGCTCAAATTGGATTTTTCTACATTGAATTATGCTTGTTTTTCCCAGACTGCTCAAGCAGTCCTGCGAAATTTCCAGAACGTGGAAAGTTGGAGGGAAACTGGTTTCCTTCCCTCACAACCTCATGTTTTCCACCCAAAATTGACATGCATACTTATATAAACAAAGTACAAGTCATAACAGCAACCACAAGTAGTAAATAAGCTTCAACAGCTTTGGTTTTTCATCAACAGTCCAGCAGTGATCAGTTCCCTTCAAATCAGCCTTGTGCATGTCATTTTCTTAGCTAAAAATTGCAAGTTTTAATGCTTAAACTCTTCATGCAGTAGGTTAATGTCTTAGCAACAAGATTCCAGTTCATTTTTAAGCATTTATCCAACTCAAACAACACACACAAGCCATGGATCAAGGCTGAAAAACTCAAGACAGCTTCAGGTGTGCAGCAGCTAATTTCCAGCCATGGAACTTGATTCTTTTTTCAGTGAAATTCAACATGCAAGCTCAGATTTCTATCATACTTTGAGTGCACAAGATGTCATTGAAATTTCAGCTGCAAAACAGAGATATCTTGCAGGAAACTGAAATGTTTTTAAGCTATAGTTCTGCTGGAATTTTCTCAGCAGCTACGGGACTCAAGCAGAAATTTTTCTCAAGCCATAATCATCATCATCAACCATCTACTATCCATATCCATGAGTTAATATAACATTCAACAATTTAAGCAATGAAATCAAGCAACAAAAACTGAGGTTTCAAGCTGCCAAAACAACCAAAAATTCTGGAAAACTACAAGCTTGAACAATCGGACAGCAAGCTGAAACTTTCTTGGCAGATTCAACTTAAACTAACATGCATGCTTCATAAATTCTTCTTTTAAAGGCCTAAGGTTAACATGCAAGCATTATTCCATGTTTCACTAGGTGTTTAGATGAGTTTTCTGGATTATTTACCTCCTATTTTCAGTTTCCAAATTCAAAAGAAAGCAGAAGGCAGTCGGCTGCTCTTCAGTCCCCCACCGGTTTGTTTCCTCCCTTTTTGCAGCAATGAACCACAAATATTCCTTGTTTGTTTAGTGTATTTGGCGTAGGGTGTCACAGCTTCATTCCCTAGCTTTTACTTAGCTTAAACTTGGATTTTTTGTTGAAGAAATGCAGCTGCAACTCTCCCAGCTTGCTCTCGGGTTGGAGCTAAAACTTGTGCAAGGATTGAGGGTCAATTTCTTTAGTCTTCTAGCTTTAGATTGTAGGTTGGTAAGGGCTGGAATTAAGGCTAGGTTGAACTTGGGTTGGAGGGTGATTGAGGCTTGAGGGAGAAATGAGTTTGGGAGGATGAATCTTGGAGGAATTTCAGCTTGAGCTCTGAGCTAGAATGGAAGAGAAAAAAAATCACAGATTGGCAAGTGATCAAATTCATTTGTCTTGGTTTGATTTATATATTGGTCAAGGTTGCATGGTAATTTGTCTGAAGTTCAAGGGCATTTTGGTCTTTTCTCATATTTTCTAACAAGTGTCCTAACATTCGCATGAGAGGGAATTTATTTAATCCTAAGCCATGAAAGTTTTATGTGGATTCTTTTATTACCCCAAAACTCTTATTCTATCAATCATTAAGTCCTTAAATTTAATTATACAAGTTTAAATTTACTCTTAAGTACTTAGGTCTTCCATGAAATAGGGTAAACACATAATTAAATCCTCCAAGTACACACGTGGAATTATTATAACATTTTGGGTTATCACATCCTTACCACTAAAGCGATGTACTCCATGTTCATTTGTTTCTTTAATAAGAAAACACGTTTATATATTGAACTTTTACACGCTATTAAGGCCAAAAAAACGAATTCTCAACCAATCCATACAGAGATGTAAATTTTTCTTTTACTAGTTGTGACACAGTGTCAAATTTGTGGGATGCCTAAAAGGAAAATTTTTCTTTGATTAGACTAACCAAAGGCTAAATCCACTAATACCTTACAGCATTAAGGAAGAGGAACTCATAATTCTAATAACTATGACACGCTCTAGCCACATAACTCAAATGTATTTGTATCAACTTAATTTCTTAAATCAGACTACATACTAGAGCATCAGAAATATCCTTCCATGACAAAGATTTTTCCTCTATTTTTTTGTGTGTTCTAGCCAACTCGTCCACGCTTTCCAATCGATCTTTACAACTTATGCTATCTTGTCTTCTAAATCCATCTGAAAATATGGTTAAAACGTAATTTTGACAAATTTTTGGAGAAGCACCGTCTATCCTGACGTTGATCCACCTCCATCATAGCCTCGACCAAAAATCTAGACCCTATTCATACAAATCCCTGGGTGCTAGCCACACCCAATATTCACTTGAATGATTCCAAGGGATGGTTAAAATCCAATCCGACTGGATGATAAGACCAATTAACTGGTTCAGCTGGTTTCTAATCCTCAAAAGCCCTAGAGTCTAATGTAGGTTGGAGAATAGCATGTTTGACTTAAATCAAAAACAATATGCAGTTTAATGATTGACCCAGAAGGATTTTGAGCAAACAGACTGTTTCATTGCCCAATTTCTCAATCAAGTACAAAAATTTTTAACTTCAGAGAACTAATCTCATTAAATGATATCTCATATTTATACTCTCTAATTATTGTACATGGCTGACTCAACTAATTAGACAATAATATTTATTGCTTCGTCACATTCTTTGCTCTCTCTCAGTGTTTTTTATTTCTTTTTCATACCTATCTAACAACTACTATTCATATAATTTTGCAACACTACAAAAAAATTAAAGACGTAGGAAACAATGTTTTATATAAAAGTTGTTTTGAGACTCAAACAGAGCAATATGCCCAAAATTAGAATGAGGTTGAAGTGATTGTCTTTAACATGAAGTGAACTTTCTACAAGTATTTTCATGAAAATATAACTTATAGAAACTTCAATTCATGTTAAGGTCTTGGTCATTAGATCAGTCCAATAGTTAAACCAATAATTCTTGGTCCAACCATTTGTTTGAGCTGATGAATGGTTTATTTAAAATTCCTACCAGACAATACGTAAGGGAGAATAAGTACCCATATTGGAAGAGGTGGACCAACTCTTGGGTTAAGATGGGCTGATGAGGTTGACAACGTAGCAAAGGTCAATATTATATTATTTCTGTTCAAAAATTTCCATCATCAGCATTTTGAAACATTCATAAGGACCTCGATCTCAAAAACCTTTTTTTCATCTTCTCTATGATCCCTAATTTCTTTAGGCCACCAAGGGCCATTTCATCTAATGCTTTTTGTGAGACCCCTGCACCACCAATTTAAATTATAAATTACAAAATTCCATATTTTTATAAAATTATTTTATTATTTTAGTTTGAATTATTTGATTTTCGTATATCAATTGTAACGGCACGAAAAGTTTCAAAATGCATTGAGCACGTTTAAATTATGTACTTGATTAAATTATTTGAATATTTAAATTTCGCACACGGGTTTAGGGTCGACCACTAGACATAAGTTTCGAGTGTTAGAATTTATATTTGGGATATATAAATGTGAGAAAACGGATTGTAGTGTCGATCGCATGAATCAACTCGACGCAAAAAAAGTGGCTTTACGTCAAATCAAACAACTTTCTTTCCTTTCTTCCAATTTCCAATAAAGCCCCAAAAGTCAAACAAACTACTCAATTTGTGAGGACCCATATCACCATATGATTTCAAATATATATATATATAATAAAATAAAATATTTCAAAAAAAAATAATATATCTATTTCACATCAATTTCATTTATTTATTTGGAATGATTTAACTTTATTACGTACATTGCATCAGCATAAAATTGTCAAATTTTCATTTTGCACGTTTAAACAACGTCGATAATTTCAATATTTGACTATGTAATTTTCATTTCTGAATTTAGGTTGTCCGTTAGACGTAAGTTTTGAAAGTTGGGTATGCAATTGAAGTATATAAGTGAGAGAAATTGGGATAGTAGTGACATCGCAGCATTAACTTAATGTGACAAAATTAGCTCTAGATCATTAATGGGCATTAATGGATAAACTCAATTTTCTTTCCTTTTCACCAACCAAGTACCAAAAGTCAACAAAGCCATTAAATCCTCTCATTTTTCTTCTTGTTGGCCGGCCCTTCCCTTCAATTTTGCCTTCATCTTCATCAACCAAAATCACCACCAAGCTCCACGAAAACAATCACCACCAAGCTTCATCCAATCACCAAGGTAGCTAGTGTAGTATTCTCCTCTTCTCACTCGAAACTTTAAGGACTCATCAAGGAAGAGAGGAACCGTTAGAGGAAGTTTGGAAGGAAGGTTTATAGGCAACCAAAGTTTGAACAACCCTTGAACTCTTGAGGTAAAATGGTCAAACAAAACCCTAATCTCTTGTTTCCATTGTAGAGTTGAGAAGTTTATAGTTTCATGTTAATGTTTTTGTAAGTTTTGTGTGTTGTGGTGGGCTTTATGAACTCCCACCCCTCTTGATGATTGGCTTGTGTAATATACATGTGTAATGGAATGTGTTTTGGATGAAATGTTGAAACTAGAGGATTAGGAGACTTTGAATGAGGTGAATTGAGAGAAAAGAGGGGAAATGCTGCCGGGTTGAATTCAGCGAATTCTTCCCCTGTTTTGGCAGCGGTTTTTCATGAGATTTTGGTGGTCTTGGGAGCTGGAATGTTAGGCTTTAAGTTGGCATTTTCCTAGCCAAGAACTCCCTCATTTGGTGTGTTAGAATGTGCATGAAATGAGGTTCAAAAACCTGGAAATCTGCTTTCATTTCTGTCCAACTTGACTGTCTTGTTTTGGGGGTGGTTTTGGTCCGAAATTTTGCTATCAATTAACCTTCATTTGATCAAGAAATGTTTCTAGAATCTTGGTTTTGAAAATGGAATGGAATGAGGGATGTTTTGGATGAACCAAAGGTTGAAACAAGAAATGATTTTCGTATGGCAGGATTAAACTCACGATTTTCAGTCAACTTCGGCCACATTGATCACTGACTTCCTGTATGAGTTTTTGGCTAAATTTTGCTACAATGTAGTTCACATAGTGATGTTTATTCCTGAAAAATTTGGTATTTTTCCGGTATCATTTCGCTGCCCAAATGGTGCTCCAAAAATGACACTTCAAACCTGAAAAATCAAGCTATCAGGCAGCTTACTGACCCAACTTTAAGTGGCTATAATTTCTTGCTCGGGAGTCGAAATCAAGCGCCGTTGGTGGCGTTAGAAACTAGACTTCAAGGCATTTCCAATGGTATGTGGTTTATGTTAACTCATTTTTATCATTCGGAGAAAACCTGAGAAAAAGGCCATTTTCAAAATCTGATTTGCTATTTTTATACCTTCGCGTCGTCTTGTTGCACACTTTAGCCTAATGTACATCATGAATGTCAAATTGAGCCCTTGTAGTGAATTATAGTACTCTGAGTGTAGTTTCTGTAGCCGTAAGCTTTGCCTAATTCCGATGAGTGTAGCTCGAGATATGGCTCGGACAAGAAATTGTGGCAGCTTGGCTTTGGTGAATTTGGTAGTTAAGTTGAGATTTCAAACTTTAGCTATTTTGGCGAGTCTTTGATAGTTCGTTTTTGGCCAGGTGATCCAGTTTTTGATGAGGGTGACCCGCTAACAAGTTTGACCTTCTTGTGCATTCTCTTATTTATCCCACCGTGAGTGTTCAAGTGCCTGTTATTTAATGCTTGGTTTAATGAAAATCATTTGAATGCTGTTTTTATACCTTCGCGTCGTCTTGTTGTGCACTTTAGCCTAATTTACATCGTGAATCTCAAATTGAGCCCTTCTAGTAAATTATAGTACTTTGAGTCTAGTTTCCGTAGCCATAAGCTTTGTTTAATTCCGATGAGTGTAGCTCGAGATATGGCTCGGACAAGAAATTGTGGCAGCTTGGCTTTGTTGAATTTGGTAGTTAAGTTGAGATTTCGAACTTTAGCTATTTTGGCAAGTCTTTGATAGTTCGTTTTTGGCCAAGTGATCCAGTTTTGGATGAGGGCAACCTGGCTACTGAAGTTTGACCTTCTTGTGCATTCTCTTATTTATCTGAATTCTGGTGAGTGTTCAAGCGCCTGTTATTTAATGCTTGGTTTAATGAAAATCATTTGAAAAGCATGCTTGTTTGACTTGGTGAGCGTGTACTTTATCGTGCTCACCCTTGCTTGAATTGAAATCGTTAAATGCTTGTACTTGTGCTTGTTCTTGACTTGTTAAGACCAAACGGTTGTATGTACCACACTAAACTGAGTGGGAGGTACCTCTCCTCCCATTTTGGTTAAATTCTAGTTAAATTGATTGGAGCGTAGTCTCGTCGACTCATTCGCCAAGCGGTAGTATGCACCAGGCTCTATTGAGTGGGAGGTGCCGCTCATCCTGACTTGGTTTAATGATAAACTTTATCTTGACGAGCGGGTGTACGGGGTGTAAGTAGACGCGAGAGTAAAGTGGTGTCTACGGTGGTGAGATAGTGGTTGACGGAGTGTCAACATTCCAATTGAAAACTACTACTTGGGAGCGGATCGAAGATGGTTGTGGAAATTTCAAAAAGGTGGAACGGCAAATTGTATCCTTTTATAGTGATTTTTTTTTATATTGTTTTGTGTGAATTCCAGGTTTTCTACTATTTATTGCTTATTAAGATTTGGTTACCGCTTTAACTTGCCTGTGTATGAATTCTTGACCTCACTGAGTTTTACTCACCCCATAAGCTTTGTTTTCCAATGTGTCCGGAAGTGGAGACGAATCGAGGATCTTAGTACTTTCGCAGGATTCGTCATTTTGTATAAGATTGAAATTAATGGATGTATTTGATGGTTTATGGTATTTTGGAGTTATTATCAATGTAATTTTGATGTAAATTTGGGGTTTGTATTTTGTGAGAGTTTATTAGTGAATTTAATAACTTTTAATGATGATTTTACGGATGAATGTTTGGATTGATATTTGGATTTCGAAGTAAGTCCTGACGAGAGCTGGGTAGGCGTTTCGCCATTTCTCTTGGGTTTGCCCTAGGGAGGGGTGGGGTGTCACAGTTGGTATCAGAGTCTAGGTTAGAGACCTATTTGGAAAATTTTAGGAACTTTACTTTTGAGAATAGAAATAACTTTGTTAGGCCTCAAGTTAATGCTTTGAGTAATTAGTGACTCTAAGATTCTAACAGTGGTTTATGGTTGTTTTGTAAGCATGGAGGGTGGAAATGGTGGACCTGAGACTAATGGGGCTAATGGTAACGGCGAGGCCAATGGTCACGTAAGACCTCTTAGGACTATCTATTCGCTACTGAGTGCTTGGTGGAGGGCCTCTCATTCTATACTCCCCGAGTAGGTTTCCCTGCTGTGCCTATAGGGAAACGTTCTCTTATCCCAATGAGTTAGTGTTGTCCATAGACGATGAGCGTCGGCAGCTGTTGAATGGTAATAGAGCGCTATCTGATGAACATGAAGGTTTGAGGGTCTTAGAAGATGTCCAAAGTCTTAGGATTATGGAGCTTGAGGATGAAGTGGTTGTGGAGCAGACCAGGATTGAGACCGCTTGTGACGAGGTCCAGACGCTTAGGGCATCGGTTGACTAGGGTGGTCAACGAAACCCGGGCGGACTGTTAGAATATTGGATGATGCCACCGCGCTAATGGAGGAGGTAGCCGATGTGGAGGAAATGGCAGTTGGAGAAGAGGGTTCGGCTCATGAGGACCCCTTTGAAGAGGAGCCAGTTGAGAAGGAGCCAGTCGAGGACTCCTCTGAAGAGGAGCCAGTCGAGGACTCCTCTGAAGAGGAGCCCAGACTAGCGGCTCGGTCGTGAACTAGATTAGGAGTGTAACCTTTTGACTTTTATTTTGTATAGGGATTAGCTAGGGTGAGACTCGTGAAGCCTGTGACTTTCATTGCATGACTAATTGCATTTTGTTGGCACATGTGTGCTGTCTTTTGTAAATGCCCCATGACTTGTTAACTATCTGTGAACTTTGAAAATGTTAATATATGTTAATTATCGTTATTTCAAATGTTTATAATGTTGACTGCTGTTTTTTTAAAATTTTCTCCCGTGTAATTATTTTTACTTTGCATTTAGACATAGTTAAGACTATGGAAGCCCAAGGTCGAAGTCGAGGTCGTAATGAACGGGGCACTAATGCCTCAACCCCTCAAGAGTGCTCGGTCTACTGAGGCGGGACCGGAAAGGGGACCAGGCAGTGGAGATGTAGACCAAATGGCTACGGCTATTAATAGAATGACTGATATTCTAGAGTGTCTGGCCGATAATCAAGGTCCAGATCAGCAAAACCAACCTATAGGCCCTGAGTATGGAGAAGATAGAGCCCTGGAGCGTTTCCTTAAGTTCACGCCGCCTAAGTTTCTAGGAGGGACTGATTCAGATATAGCGGAGAGTTGGTTTGAGAGGATGGCTGACATTTTGCCGCCCGAATTATACAGAAGAGAGACGAGTGGTGTTCGCCACCTTTCAATTTGAGGGCCCAGCTAGATCGTGGTGGAACGTCATTAGGGCTAAATGGGAAAGGGGGCAGACCCCATGGACTTGGACAAATTTCAAAAGGGAATTTGATGAGAAGTTTCTGCCTCCTATGGTCCAAGAGAAAAGAGAAGACGATTTCATTAGACTGAGGTAGGGAACAATGAGTGTAGCTGATTACGAGACTCAGTTCACGAAACTCTCCAAGTTTGCACCAGAGTTAGTGGCCACAAATCGAAAAAAGATTAGACGATTTGTACAGGGGCTTAATGTTGAAATTCAAGAGGTTCTAGCCGTGGCCCAAATTAATACTTTTACCGAGGTTTTGGAAAAAGCCCAAAGGGTGGAAAGTGCTAGACTTCAAGTGAGAGCTTTTCATTCGAAGAAAAGAAATGCCCGAAAGTGGTAGCGTGTGGTGGATAGAAATATGTTGTCCCTAAAGTGGAAGAGGTATGGGGAGAGTAAAGCTTATAGAGGGTCTATGGTTGAGGAGCCGCCAATACGGGGCTGCTAGAAATACATCACAAGGAGGTTCCCCGTCACTCCTCAAGTAGGTGTGATATTGTGAAAACCAAACCACATGATAGATGATTGTTGGAGCGGAAAATGCTTAAGTCGGGAGTACTGAGCATCGACAAGCCGTCCGAAACTGCCACGCATGGGGACGTAGTTCACAACCATCTGTTAGGTCGACCACCAAACAGTCAAGTAGAGGAGACAATCGCCCGAGGGTACCCGCTAGGGGTGTATGCCATGGACCAGCACCAGGTCCCTGATCCTACAGAGGTTATTGAAGGTACGATTCTCATATTTCACCGTTTAGCAACAGTTTTAATTGATTTCGGGGTAACCCATTCCTTTGTAAACCCTACCTTCATGAAGGGCGTAGATGTTAAATCTGAGAGACTCCCATATGATCTAGAGGTCAGTACGCCTACTAAAAATTAGAGACTGTGATCTAACTCGGTCTATAGAAATTGCGACATTTGGGTTGGTGAGCGAAAATTACTAGTGGATCTGATGAGTCTGGAGATCAAGGGTTATGACGTTATTATAGGGATGGATTGATTAGCTCGTTATCATGCTCAACTTGATTGTAAGACGAAGGTAGTAGAATTGCATGTGCCAGGAGAGCCAACTTTAAAGTTAGATGTAAGGGGTAGATTAGCATCTTCAACTCTTATTTCAGGAATCCGAGCTAGGAAATTGTTGAGTAAGAGGGCAAAAGGGTTCTTAGCTTTTCTGATCAATACTCCTGGGGATAAAGTAAAGTTGGAAGATGTACCAGTGATGAGAGAATTTCCTGATGTATTTTCTGAAGAACTAAAATCTTTACCACCTGAGAGGGAAATAGCCTTTGAGATTGAGGTGACTCCGGAGACAGCGCCTATTTCTAGGTCGCCTTATAGGATGGCTCCAGCTGAATTGAAAGAATTGAAACTTTAGTTACAGGATTTGCTGGAATGGGGTTTTATCAAAGAGAGCGATTCACCTTGGGGTGCACCGGTATTATTTGTTAAAAAGAAAGATGGAAGGCTAAAGTTGTGTATAGACTATCGAGACTTAAACGATGTTACCATTAAGAATAAATACCCCCTACCACACATCGATGAGCTTTTCGATCAGTTACAAGGAGTAGAGGTGTACTCTAAGTTGGATTTCAGACAGGGTTACTATCAATTGAGGATCCGGGAGGAGGACATACCGAAGACAGCTTTTAACTCGAGGTACGGGCATTTTGAGTTTGCGGTGATACCTTTTGGATTGACTAACGCACTGGCCGCATTTATGGATTTGATGCATCGAGTCTTTAAGCCTTACCTAGATCAGTTCGTAGTGGTGTTTATTGATGATATTCTAGTATTTTCTAAGATTCGAGAGGATCATGAGCAACATTTGAGGACAGTATTGCAAACCCTAAGAGAACATCAGTTGTACGCGAAATTCAATAAGTGTGAATTTTGGTTGGAGGAAGTGACATTTCTGGGTCATATTATTTCTAAGGATGGAATCACTGTAGACCCAACTAAGATGGAAGTGGTGTCAAAATGGAAACAATCTGAGAATCCAATGGAGGTTCGAAGTTTCTTAGGTTTAGCCGGTTACTACCGTCGGTTCATTAAGGATTTCTCCAAAATAGCGGGACCTATGACTGAGTTGACCAAGAAGCATAACAAATTCATATGGGATGCCAAGTGTGAAAGGAGTTTTCAGGAGTTGAAGAGACGGTTGACTGAGGCACCAGTGTTGGCTCTACCCAACGGAAGAGATGAGTATGTGGTGTTCACGATGCATTGAAGGAAGGGTTAGGTTGTGTGTTAATGCAAAATGAACGGGTTATAGCCTATGCTTTGTGGAAGTTGAAACCTCACGAGCAAAATTACCCAACCCATGATATGGAATTAGCTGCCGTAGTGTTTGCATTACATAAGTGGAGACATTACTTATATGGGGTGACATTCTAGATTTTCACCGACCATAAGAGCCTTAAGTATCTATTTTCGCAGAAAGAATTGAATTTGAGACAGCGTAGATGGGTGGAGTTTTTGGAAGATTATGATTGTACAATTAATTACCACCCTGGGAAATTTAATGTAGTAGCAGATGCTTTGAGCCAAAAGGTACAAGTAGCTGGATTGATGGTGAAAGGATGGCACCTGTTAGAAGAAATTAGTGTTTGGAATCCTTGTCTACAATCCAAAAAGGTTGTGTTGGGAAACATTATATTGAGGTCTACACTATTGGATACAATTAAAGAAGTGCAAAAGAAGGATCCAGAAGTACAAAAGTGGTTGGAGAAGGTCCAGAAAAAGTAGACTTCGGATTTCAATATCGGAGCGGAAGGAGTTCTTAGGTATCGAAATCGATTAGTGGTACTAAAGGATGAGGAACTTAAAAGGGAAATATTGGAGGAAGCCAATAGTTCTAAGTATACGATACACCCTGGAGGAAATAGGATGTACCAAGATTTGAAAAGTCTTTACTGGTGGGAAGGCATGAAGAAGAAAATAGCCCAGTTTGTTCAGACATGCCTGGTATGCCAGAGTGTTAAGGCAGAACATCAAAAGCCCTCTGGGTTATTGCAACTGTTGGAAGTACCCGTGTGGAAATGGGAGAACATTACCATGGATTTTGTATCGGGATTGCCAAGGACGCAAAGAGGTCGTGATGCAATTTGGGTTATCATAGACTGTCTGACTAAGTCTGCGCATTTCCTGCCCATAAGTATGAAGTATTCGATGGAGAAATTAGCCAAATGGTATATGGATGAGGTTATAAGGTTGCATGGAATCCCTGTGAGCATAGTGTCGGATCGAGATCCGCGGTTTGTGTCAAGATTTTGACAAAAGATGCAAGAGACATTAGGTACTAAGTTAAATCTCAGTACTACTTACCAACCTCAAACTGATGGTCAACCAGAAAGGACGATTCAAACTCTTGAGGACATGTTGAGGACTTGTGTTCTAGACTTTGGGATTAGTTGGAGCCAATATTTGACATTGGTAGAATTCGCTTATAATAATAGTTTTCATTCATCCGTACAAATGGCTCCATATGAAGCTCTTTATGGTCGTAAATGTCGATCGCCGATTTATTGGAATGAGGTAGGGGAGAAGAAAGCCTTAGATCCGACTGTGATCCCTTGGATGGAAGAAGCTCAAGAAAAGGTCAAGTTAAGTCGGCAGAGAATTTAACTGCCCAAAGCTGTCAGAAGAGTTATGCGGACAATAGGAGAAAAGGTTTGGAGTTCGAGGTAGGAGATCAAATATTTCTTAGAATTACCCCTCTAAAGTCAAGTTTGATGGCAGGAAAAGGAAAGAAATTACAGTCAAGATTTGTAAGACCGTACACCATTCTTGAATAGGTTAGAAATGTAGCTTATAAGTTGGATTTACCAGCCAGCCTATCCCGTATTCATAACGTGTTCCATGTGTCATTTCTTAAGAAATACCATCCAGACCCATCTCACATACTCCAACCAGAGGATATAGAACTTGATGAAGCTTTAACTTATGAAGAGAAACTTGTGAAACTTCTAGACCGAAAAATCAAGGAGTTGAGGAACAAGCAAATTCCTTTAGTGAAGATCTTGTGGAAGAACCATGATGTCGAGGAAGCTACGTGGGAAGTTGAAGAGGATATGAGGAGAAGGTGTCCTGAGCTGTTCTCTAATTCGGTATGAATTTCGAGGATGAAATTCTTTTAAGGAGGGAAGGTTGTGAGGACCCACATCACCATTTTAATTTCAAAAAATATATATATATAATAAAATAAAATATTTCAAAAAAAATAATATATATATTTCATATCAATTTCATTTATTTATTTGGAATGATTTAACTTTATTACGTACATTGTATCAGCATAAAATTGTCAAAGTTTCATTTTGCACATTTAAACTACGCCGATAATTTCAATATTTGACTGTGTAATTTTTGCTTCTGAATTTAGGGTTGTCTATTAGACGTAAGTTTTGAAAGTTAGGGTATGCAATTGAAGTATATAAGTGAGAGAAATTGGGATAGTAGTGACACGATGCGCGAATTAACCTCAACGTGACAAAATTAGCTTTAGGTCATTAATGGGCATTAATGGATAAACTCAATTTTCTTTCCTTTTCACCAACCAAGTACCAAAAGTCAACAAAGCCATTAAATCCTCTCATTTTTCTTCTTGTTGGCCGACCCTTCCCTTCAATTTTGCCTTCATCTTCATCAACCAAAATCACCACCAAGCTCCACCAAAACAATCACCACCAAGTTTCATCCAATCACCAAGGTAGCTAGGGTAGTATTCTCCACTTCTCACTTGAAGCTTTAAGCACTCATCAAGGAAGAGAGGAACCGGTTAGGAGGGAAGTTTGGAAGGAAGGTTTATAGGCAACCAAAGCTTGAACAACCCTTGAACTCTTGAGGTATATGGTCAAACAAAACCCTAATCTCTTGTTTCCATTGTAGAGTTGAGAAGTTTGTAGTTTCATGTTAATGTTTTTTTAAGTTTCGTGTGTTGTGGTGGGCTCTATGAACTCCCACCCCTCTTGATGACTGGCTTGTGTAATATACATGTGTAATGGAATGTGTTTTGGATGAAATGTTGAGGCTAGAGGATTAGGAGACTTTGAATGAGATGAATTGAGAGAAAAGAGGGGAAATGCTGTCGGGTTGAATTTAGCGAATTCTTCCCCTGTTTTGGCAGCGGTTTTTCATGAGATTTTGGTGGTCTTGGGAGCTGGAATGTTAGGCTTTAAGTTGGCATTTTCCTAGCCAAGAACTCCCTCATTTGGTGTGTTAGAATGTGCATGAAATGAGGTTCAAAAACCTGGAAATCTGCTTTCATTTCTGTCCAACTTGACTGTCTTGTTTTGGGGGTGGTTTTGGTCCGAAATTTTGCTATCAATTAACCTTCATTTGATCAAGAAATGTTTCTAGAATCTTGGTTTTGAAAATGGAATGGAATGAGGGATGTTTTGGATGAACCAAAGGTTGAAACAAGAAATGATTTTCGTATGGCAGGATTAAACTCACGATTTTCAGTCAACTTTGGCCACATTGATCACTGCCTTCCCGTATGATTTTTTCACTAAAGTTTGGTACAAATGTAGTTCACATAGTGAGGTTTATTCCTGAAAAATTTTCTGTTTTTCTGGTGTCATTTCGCTGCCCAAATGGTTTTCCAAAAATGACAATTCAAACCTGGAAAACCAAGCTGTCAGGCAGCTTACTGACCCAACTTTAAGTGGCTATAATTTCTTGCTCGGGAGTCGCAATCGAGCGCCGTTGGTGGCGTTAGAAACTAGACTTCAAGGGATTTCCAATGGTATGTGGCTTGCATGTTAACTCATTTTTTATCATTTGGAGAAAATCTGAGAAAAAGGCCGTTTTCAAAATCTGATTTGCTATTTTTATACCTTCGCGTCGTCTTGTTGCACACTTTAGCCTAATTTACATCATGAATCTGAAATTGAGCCCTTCTAGTGAATTATAGTACTCCGAGTCTAGTTTCCGTAGCTATATGCTTTGCCTAATTCCGATGAGTGTAGCTTGAGATATGGCTCAGACAAGAAATTGTGGCAGCTTGGCTTTGGTGCATTTGGTAGTTAAGTTGAGATTTAGAACTTTAGCTATTTTGGCGAGTCTTGATAGTTCGTTTTTGGCTAGGTGATCCAGTTTTTGACGAGGACGACCTGGCTACTGAAATTTGACCTTCTTGTGCATTCTCTTATTTATCTAAATTCTGGTGAGTGTTCAAGTGCCTGTTATTTAATACTTGGTTTAATGAAAATCATTTGAAAAGCATGCTTGTTTGACTTGGTGAGCGTGTACTTTATCGAGCTCACCCTTGCTTGAATTGAAATCGTTAAATGCTTGTACTTGTGCTTGTTCTTGACTTGTTAAGACCAAACGGTTGTATGTACCACACTAAACTGAGTGGGAGGTACCTCTCCTCCCATTTTGGTTAAATTCTGGTTAAATCGATTAGAGCGTAGTCTTGTCAACTCATTCGTCAAGCGGTAGTATGTACCACGCTCTATTGAGTGGGAGGTGCCGCTCATCCTGACTTGGTTTAGTGATAAACTTTATCTTGACGAGCGGGCCCGGTACAAGGGGTGTAAGTAGACAGGTGAGAGTAAAGTGGTGTCTACGGTCAGTGAGATAGTGGTTGACGGAGTGTCAACATTCCAATTGAAAACTACGGCTTGGGAGCGGACCGAAGATGGTTGTGGAAATTTTAGAAGGGTGGAACGGCAAATTGTATCCTTTGATAGTGATTCTTTTATATTGTTTTGTGTGAATTCCAGGTTTTCTATTGTTTATTACTTTATTAAGATTTGGTTACCGCTTTAACCTGCCTGTGCATGAATTCTTGACCACATTGAGTTTTGCTCACCTCATAAGCTTTGTTTTCCTTAACAGGTCTGGAAGTAGAGCATGAGAATCGAGGATTTTAGTACTTTCGTAGGATTCCTCATTTTGTATAAGATTGAAATTAATGGATGAATTTGATGATTTATGGTATTTTGGAGTTATTATCAATGTAATTTTGATGTAATTTTGGGGTTTATATTTTGTGAGAGTTTATTAGTGAATTTAATAACTTTTAATGATGATTTTATGGATGAATGTTTGGATTGATATTTGGATTTCGTAGTGAGTCCTGGCGAGAGTTGGGCAGGCGTTCCGCCATTTCTCTTGGGTTCGCCCTAGGGAGGGGTGGGGTGTCACACAATTTCTTCTTCTTCCTCTCCCTCTTGGCCAACTCTCTCACCCCTCTCTTCCCTTCATTCCATCTTCAAGAAACACCAACCAAAATCTCCATTGTTGCAACCAAAGAAAGCTTGAAGATCTTGCTAGTTATCTTGGAGATTTCGGACCAGCTTGGAGGAGAGGAGAAACTGGTTGTTGAACTTGAGGATTGAGGGCTTTTGTGAGTTATTTCATCCACTAGTAACTAAGCTTCTTGTTGGAGTTGAGGTAAGCTTGCAAAACACCAAAAACCTTACTCTTTTGTTTCATTTTCTTAGCTAAAAGAGCTTGTAGCCCTTTGTATTAGATTTTGTTGTTGTTGGATGAAAGTGGGCTCTATGAAATCCCACCATGTATGAACTTGGGGTTGTAGATGATCTTAATATGTGTGAGTGGGGTGTTTATGTCAAAATTTGATGGAAAAAATGGAAGAGGGAAAGGAAAGAGAGGAGCCGAGAGAGAGAGAGAAAGAGAGAGAGCTTAGGGCCGGTTTTCTTACAGCTTTATTTCCTCAATTTTCAGCTCAATAATTCCATGTCTCACTTATTGATTTTGATGTTCACTTGATGACCTAAGTATGATAAAAATTTCATGTAAAAATAACTTTGTTTGATATTGTAAAATGAATGAGAAAGAAAGCTTGAAAACTTGGAATTTGAATGCTCAAAACTGCCGGTTGTCTTTTGGGGTCATTTTGCCCTGTTTTAGCTCCATCATTTTCTTGGTTTTCTTATGGTTATTTACTACTAAAATGATGGACTAGATGAGAGCTAGACCCCTTGCAAAAATGAGCATTTTTGGTGCATAAAAAGGTTTGGCTAAAGCTTGTGAAAATTGAAGAACCAAATCTAGAAATTTTGCTGTGGTGCTGCCGGTTCACTTTGCTATTTTACAAGCTCAGTTTTGGAATTCATTTTTGTGGATTCATTGGTGGTTTTGAAAGCCTAAATGTTTCACTGTATGTGTGGTAAAATTTTTTGTAAATATGAGTCCATTTGGTGTGTCAAAAGCTCTTGGAATTTGGGTTAAAAATTTGGAAATTTTCTTCTTTGCACTTTGCTGAATTGTTGTCTTGTTTTTAAAGCTTTTTGATTCAAAGTTTTGCAACCATTTTTCTTCCATTTGTTAAAGGAATGATTCTAGATTTTTGTAGTAAAATTTGGGCGATTTGGAACTGATTTGGTTGAACAGAACGTTTGCAAATCAAAGAAGGAAAAACCTGGCAGCTTAGTTCCAAGATTTCTCGCAAACTTTGGCCATCTAAAAAGTTATCTTCCCATGCGAGTTTTTGGCTCAATTTTGGTATGCATAGTTGACCTAGTGAGGTTTGAGTGTACATAATTTGGTAATTTTTCAGTGGCATTTCAATGCCCAAATGTTGTTCCAAATATAGCTCTTCAAATCTGGAAATTCTAGCCGTCAGTCTTTGTGACCCCTATAATTCTATTGGCTGTAATTCTTTGCTCGGGAGTCAAAATTGAGCGCCGTTAGTGGCGTTTGAAACTAGACTTCACAAGTTTTCTAACGGTATAAGACTCGCACACTAGTTCCTATCCTATCAATACAATGAAGTCGCAAAGATGGCTGATTTCACAGCCTGATTTCCTATTTTTGTCTCTGCTGGATCTTCCAACTTATTTTAGCTCATCTTGCTCAATGAATCTTCGAGCGAAGTTTTCTAGTGATTTTTAGTATGTTGAATCTAGTTTCCGTAGCTTTAAACCTTGTCCAATTTTGACGTATCTTGAGTGAGTTATGGCTTGAGAAAGAAGTAGTAGTTGAGCGACTTTGGTGAATTTGGATAGTTAGGTCAGGTTTAGAGTTTTAGCCACTTGGATTGAAAGTAATAATTTCGTTTTGACTCAGGTGACCAAGAGGTTGCTGAAGTTGATCCGACTGCTAAGTGATAAGTCAATATTTTGCATGTTTTTAGTAAGATTAATTATGTAGTTTTTGTGTGTTTTTGTTAGTTTAATGGCTAATGAACTAGGGTTTCTATTGAAATTCTGCATTTTGTGGTTTAAATAGAAAAGTGCATTTTTGTGGATTAATGTGGTGAAATCTTCATGTTTTTGTAGGATTGCTTGTTCAATTATCAAATGAGATGAAAAATATCGATAATTGCCTAGAAGCTTGGAAGAAAAATTGGAAAATGCAAATTGCAATTCAATCAACGAGGAATCAAAGGGATAAAAGTCGGAGCAATTAACGTGCCAATTTCACGACAAAAAGCTCGGAATTTGCAAGTTTCAAGTGGAGTCAAGCAAAATCACGAACCAACAAGTGGAAGAAATGATTAGCTTTCAAATCCCTCTCCACGAGAGTAGATCCGATGTGATCCGCGATCCTCGCCTGGATGTATCGATTGTCGAGAAAAGTGACGGCTGCAAGTTGCAGCCGAATTCCAGTTTTTCAGCTCACTTCCAGCTCAATTTTCAGAAGAATTTCAATGAAAACTGCGTGAAGAATCTTGTGAAATTGAAGAAACAACTCATAGCAAATCCAAAACACAATTTGCTTCAACATTACAACTCATTTGATGTTGAAATTCAATGGATTAAATGCATGAAGACAAGAAGATTCATGAAGACACTTTCCTTGACTTTTTGAAGTTTAACTTGTTTTGTATTCACACGATAAAGTCTTGGAAGTTTATGGATGAATTCATCTATAAATAGGACCTCTTGTAGACATTAGATAGAAGGTAGAATTAGAGAGAGAGAATTAGAGAGGAGGCATGTAGTCTTCACTAGTTCATTAGTTTAGTAGTATAGTTAGTAGTAGTATGTTTAGTTAAGCCTCTCAAATCCTAGAGTGAGGATGAACTTGTTTTAGTTGTGATTATGAAGTAGTTGAGTGATTTATGTCCTCATTGATTTTGCTAGTTTAAGACTTGTGCTTATGCTTTATGGTTGATTAGCTACCAACTATAAATGATTTGATGTTGATGAGCAATGAAAAACTTGCCTTCAATAAGATCTAAGTTCTTAAACACTAACTTATATTCTCACGAAAGTAGTGAATATAGTTGGTTGGTTTTGGTTTTAAACTATAACTTCATTGAGCTTATTTATCTTGTTTCTCTCTTTTCTCTATGAAAATAGGTCAAGGAAGATTCCAAGGAGTTAAGGAATTGGCGAAAGCGATTCCGAGTGACTAACTTATCTTAAATGAGAGCTTGCACTACACATGACCATTGACGAAAGTGATGGCATAAATACCTAAGCAAATCATTGGAAAAGGTACATAATTAACTTGACTAACTTCTAATCTAACTTAACAAGGGATTCTAAAGCTCTAGGATCTTAACTCTTTACTTGCTTTCTTGTTATTTCCTTTCTACTGCCAATTGGATGTCTTCGACACCTAGCGGTTGGTTTTATTTGCTTCATCCTTCTTCCTAAGGACGGTTTGCCTCTTCCCTTTATATTTTTCTTGTGACAGTCTAAATAATAGAGGAGTTTGAAAATCACCGGTACTTGACACTCTTCCTCGTGGGATCGACACCTTATTTCCCTATACTCAATAAATGATCCGTATACTTGCGGTGATATAGGGTTATAAAGATTATTTAAAATTTGAGGAGTAAAGAAAATCCCTATCACTGAGGCTTAATCATCTTGCTTACGTGCTTGATTAAATTCATAGGTGAGTGATCAAGTGTATGCTAATTAAGGCTTTATTTAATGATAATGATTTGAGAAGCATGCTTGTGTGCCTCGGTGAGCGTGTACTTTACCGCGCTCACCTTATTTGATTTGCCTCTAAATGAGTTCGACTGCTTGAATTGTCAATTGTTTGACCACTTGAACGATTGTTACTTGAATTATGGTTACTTGAATGATTGTTATTGCTATTGAAATTGTGGGGACGCCCAAACCCCATCGGGGAACCTTTCATTTCGACTTGGCAATAGGGGTTTGGTCGAGGAATTGGTGAACCATGGGTCTTAATATTGTTTATGTTGGTTGGAGTGCGCTCGCCGATCAAGGTATACTCGAGTATTACCAATTATCTATTATTTGACGAGCGGGCCGGGTACAGCGGGTGTAAGTAGACAAGTGAGAGTTTTAAGTGGTGTCTACAGGTTGTGAGAGTGTGGTTGACGGAGTGTCAACATTTTGATTAGAGGTTAGAGTTCATGAAGCGGACCAGTTATAATTGTGGCAAATGCAGAAATTTTAATCAGGGGTGCGTACGTCCCCGAGGGACGGTAGTCACCTCTACCTTCCATGTCTACCTGTATCCTTTTATATTATGTTGTCTACTTGCTTTACATGAAATACTGTTGGTTTTACTTTCTTAATTGAATTAATTGTTAAAGTATCGCTTTAACTTGCTTTATGCATGTTTTCTTGGCCTCACTGGCGTTAGCTCACCCTATTAAGTTTGTTTTCCTTAACAAGTCTTGGAGTGGAGTTCGAGAATTGAGGAAATTAGTTTCTTTTGTATGATTTCCACACTTTTGTATAGGATTGATGTTAATTGTGAAGTTAATGGTTTATTGTACTTGGAGTTAATATTTTTGTAATTTTGATAAATATTATTGAGGTTGTACTCTTGTAAGTTAGCTAGTAATTTTATTGGACCTCAATTAGGGTTTTAGGAATGAATGCTTGTATTATTATTTGGATTCTATAGTGAGTCCTGGCGATAATTGGGCAGGCAATCTACCGATACCTTAGGATTCGCCCTGAGGAGAAGTGGGGTCGTCACACTTTCATTATATCCTTCAAGGGCAAAGATTGAGTCTATTTTTTAAGCATTCCAAAAGAACTTTGATTATGTCTTTTAGATTCAACTTAGTTGGTAGGAAAATTAGTCAAAATTATGATAGCAATCTCTTTCTTTTTCTTCTCTCTCTTCTAAGATTTGAACTTTCCTCTTGAACAATCATAAATAAAAATGAGAATAAGACCTTGGTGAGCACCTCCAATAAGGTAACACTGTGGTTATTGCAAGGGATGTGGTCATATACTCCATGTCTTTCAAGTCTTGTAGCCAATGCTTTGAGATTCGACAAATTTATCGGTGTGATCTAACTTATTGTAAACTCTATGGTATTTTAAAAAATTTCTTTGACTTTATATAACATAAATATGAGATAACATAATCAAACATGTGATGTGATCACATTTAAAAACAAATTCCTAAATTGTGATAAAATTTAGAATACTGATTTGAAAGGTGCATACTTCTGAAGGAAGGAACACTACTAAACTAGCATAGCTAAGAATCAAAGAATATGATATTTAGTACAAAATCTAAAACGTGGACAACCAATAAATACCATGGGAACAACCAATAAATACAATGGGCTCACATTAAGGCCCCGTTTAATAACACAATTCAGTCGCAACGGATTTTCTGTCCAACTCCCTGTGCCATTCTCTGTCCCATAATTTATTATATTGCTATTTCTCCTTCATAAACATCATATTTTAATTCTTTTTTGTTCCCTTGCTATCAAATAACTACCAACACAATAAAAATAAATATAACAATCTCAAAAAAAAGCATTATATAATAGAAATTTAAAAATACATAAGAAAATTCATAAAAATCTTATTTTTTGTGTATTTTAATTTTTTGAGTTTGTTCATTTTGTATTGCTGTATTCTCCTTCATTTGATAACAAGGGAACAAAAAAGAATTAAAATATGATGTTTATGAAGGAGAAATAGCAATATAATAAATTGTGGATGAATGGCACATGGGACAGTAAGATCCGGTCTCAAGACTTAACTTAATGGATTCAGATCTTAACACGTTCAAACCGTTTGATAATCGAAAATAGACATCTGAATGAATTAAATGGCACTGAATTTTCTAGGCAAAACTTGCTCCCAAAAATAAGTGACAAGCTATTCACTTATCACTGAATGTGATGTACTTTCAAATGTATTGGAATTAGTACTTAACAATTCAATCACTTAATGAATTCAGACTTCAAACTTCAGATTTCAGATTTCAGTTTTTAGACTTCAGTTTTATCAAATGCACCCTCAGTCATGTGAAGTCATGAAGTATGTTAGACGCTGCTCATTTTCATTTTCCATTCCTTCTAGGAAAAGAAAACTCGGGAATTACGAAAATAGAATATGCTAAAAATTGGTTGTTTGAAACTCCAATTGCATCAAATTACAGGAAAAAAATTACCTTTTATTTTAAATAAGGGAAGTGTGGGATTTAAGAAGTTGTGAGGGAGAAAACGGGACTTGATTCTAGAATCTCTAATTTTGAGAGAGGGATTTGAATACACAAAAAAAAACTAAAAAAATTACCTTAAACATGCGCTTGTCATGAAATACTTACTGATATAGTATCTTAGAAAAACAAAACGAAAAAATATGAAAAAGAAAAATGATGAAAATTAATTTATTCAAAAAGAAAGATGATGAAAATTAATTTATTCAAACTCCAGTTGCATTAAGTTACATTCAAAACAATTACAATCTGATTTTCATGGTTTAATTGAAAAAATTGCCTAAAAACGTCGTATACCTAGAAAATTTATTGTAAAATAAACAAAAAAACCAAAAAAATTAATTTAGGATATTTCCTTGCGTTGGTGGTTTTAACCTATGGAGACATTTTGATAAGCCTGTAAGAAAGGACGGGGAGAATTCCCATAATATAAATAATAAATTAAAGAAGGAAATAGAGGAAAGTAAAATTTCAGGATTTTAAGAGATTACAATCGTTCATTTTTTCAAATTTTCAAAATGACTTGGCAAAGAGATTTCTATAAGCCTCTAAGAAAAAGGAAATAATCCAATTGTCAACTATAAATAAAATAGGAAAATAAAGGAAAAGAAAATTTCAGGATTATAAGAGATTATACTCACCGATATTCTCATGGAGTAAGAATAAGCTCAAATCCTGCCTTTCTTGTTTTGGATGTTGTGTTTTGTCCGAGCTATTGGCTTTCAATAATACAAGCCACCTTGAGAAGTCTGTGAAACAATGGATGAATTGCAGTCCAAGACAAAATCTCGAGGGGAGGATCTGAGGGCTCACGCCCCAAATCCGCATCCCTAAATTGGATTTACAATGTGAGATGCTGTACTTGTGAGATATTATTCCCAAAAATATAAGGTAACATGATCATATCCTATAAAAAAAATTCACTAAAATTTAAAACTTACAGTTACTAAAGAAATATGCACTATATGCAACTAAAAACAATAGCTAATTCTTAGTCTATACTACTAAAATAAAAACATCTATCTATCTACCTTTCTTTTATTTTTTAAACGTATCCGATCTCGCTTTCTTGATCTACAAAAAAGATATAAAAATATGGATTGAGTAACGCATGCCTAGACAATACTTACGCACTACTAGATCATGTATCATGCATATATATAGTTTTCCAAATTCTTTCAGACAATACCACATGCAAATAGTAGATAAAAACATTGGGCAACTTTTCATAGATTACATTGATTCATTTTATAGAAGGTGAGTGGCACATATAAGTAATCCCCATCCGATATGGCAATTAGTTCCATAGGTTCTAAAGTAGCCCCATATTTTATGTAATGAAAACACATAGCATGACATAAACATATTCATTAAACATACTTGCAAATCATAAGCATAGCAATCATGTCATCTCATTTCATAACATATAGCTCTTAAACCAATAATGTAATATCCAATTTTTGAATATTTAATTTAGAAATTAAATCCCTTCTAGGAGGCCAAAAATAAGTTCCCGCAACTCCTTGACCATATATATAACATAAGTTAATCGTCTAGACTTTATACCGACTACTATGACTATCAATTGGTCGGCCTTTATATCGACTTCGATAACCATACATAAGAGGACTATAGTTCCTATTGTCGATTTCATGACTTTTCATAGCTCATTTCATGCTTCACATGTATTTTCTTTCATAAAAATATACCACTCATTTCATAACTCATAGCATAGTAAAACATTCTAAATAGGCATACATGATCCATTTTTCATATATTAAAATAAAGTATTTATTTGAAAAAATTTATATTTAAAATTTTTAAAAAAATACAGACGGGTAAGAACCACCTACCTTAGTTCACTTGCGTGCTGAGATCTTAACTTCGTTCTAAAGCACCTTGCGACTTATAATCAATAACATGCATATTTCTATTAGCTCATAGGACTCTCAAAAATAGGTTCATTTCCATCTTAGATAATCTTAGAAAACATATTTGTTCATTTTATAAAAAAGCAAATGCTATGTTTTTCTAGAATGAAAAGTTTCCATTTTTTTGGAAAGTTTCTTAATTTAAAAAGTTTCCCTTTTTCAGAAAATTTCCATATTTAGAAGTTTCTATATTATTACTTTTTCCAAAAAGAGGTATAATTTGATTATGTATGAATGAATTTTATTTATTTTCTTACTCATTCATCTATTTATTTATTTATCTTATCTATTTATTATTTACTTATTTATTTATGTATATAGATTATTCATATACTTATGTATTTAACATATTTACTCATTAGTTTGTAAAAGGATCTAAAGTATTATTCATATAATATTTGAAGGTATATCTTACTCATTTATTTATGTATTTAACTCGTTTACCAAATTGTTTACTTAAGTATTTAACTTATTTATTTATTCAATATTTACTCATTGATTCAACATTTATTTTTCAATATTCATGAGTATAACTTATTTACTCAATCACTTATTTAAGTATTTATTCTCTACTTACTTAGAAATTTATTATTATAACATTTATTTATTTATTTAAGGTTTATTACCTATTTTTTGTACGAATGGTCAAGCTAGTGTATAACCAATTTAAAATTGGGCTTTGGATTTAAATTGTGTGCTTCTATATAATATATTTCTCTTTACTAAGTTAGATTTAAGAAAATGTTAGATCTTAATAGATAATCTTACTTAAATGATTATTCATGAAGGTCTTCTTATTACTATTTATTAGTATTATTATTTTATTTTATCATTGTTTTAATAATTGATTAATTACCAAATTAATTAATTATTGCTATTACTATTATTGTTACTATGAAATGATTTTCTTAATTACCTTAGACTTATATTTATTCTTATTACATTTACTTGATAATGATATTTAATTAATAATACTTGGACTTCTATTGAAGTTTCTTGGATTTAATCGTTAAGTATAAATCTTTAATATTTTAGTTTATGATCCATAACTATACAAGGTTGGGCTTAATAGTCTAATAACAAGAATAATCTACACTAATGTCCAGACTTAATTATGGATATATTTGTTTGGTAGTTTAATAAACCCATAAGTATTCTTGGTCCATTCATTTTCTCTTCCCTTGTTTTATGGTTATTGTATTATAACACTAAGACTGGACCGATATATATTTAGTCCAAATGATTTTTGTGGTTTTATCTTAACCTTGACCCACATTAATTTAGTTATTGGCCCAAACATTTTAACTACATAAACCTAACTATAAATCAATTAGTTTTTGCCATTATTTAAATAACACACCTAATTCGTAGGGGAGAATGGATCAACCCGACCCATCACAATCAACCCTACTAGGTTCACCATATGTCCGACCTGACCCGTTTCTTGATCCAAATTCCTAACAGTCCTTTCTTCTTTAACTTTCAGAAGTATCATATTTCTTTTAACCCTAAAATAAAAAATCCTAATTTTCTAATCCATTACCATTATCAACACCATCAACCTCATCTCCTCTCTTCCATCATCGTTCCGTCGACAGCAATGGCTAACCGCCACTGCTTTCTGCTGATAAGCTGTGGCTCTTTTCACTTGGCCGGCCCTTTTTCCTTGGTGAGCATCACTGGCAAAAGCCAGCAATTTGATGATGGCAGCAAGGTCAATAGACCCTCTTTCATTTCTTCTTCAAACGCTGAAGTTTCAAGTTTTAGTAGCAAAATTTTCTTCTTTTCTTCTTCTTCTTTTTTAATCAACCCCTCCAGTTCCTTTCTCTTCAATTAAGGTTAGAAAACATCACTAATTGTACCAATTATAACCATGAAAACACCAAACTAACTTAAGAAAGTTCCTACTCATTCTTTTAGGAAAATTTTGAGTGCATGAAATGTAACAATCGTGGCACAATCTATCATTTTTTTACAAATAATAACATGGAAATATGTTAAATATGGCAACAAATTATGTAATATATGTAAACAAAGTAATTTTTAATTATAAAATTTACTTGATTAAAAAGTAGTACTAACTTCCTTGAAAATTGCCTTCACTTGTTTCTGCCTATACTCTAGAATGTTTCTTCAATTAGTAGAGAGATTTCTATAGTTTGTTGATTGTAGAGTAAAAACGAAGTCATGTTGTTTGATTTGGGAAGAGGTAACGCTACTTTTTAGTTTGCCAAGAGGTAGTTACTTAGAAATAGGCTATATGAATCTCTGGAAAATTTGGTGGCTTAACCACTCCACTTAGCTGATAGTGGCTGATTAGGATTAGGTTAGTGGGTAAATATCTAAAGAAATAAATCCCTTTCTTTTCCAATAAATTTGATATTATTATATACAAGATAATTTCATCTTATAAACTGTGAAAAATTATGGGGTTTCATATTGGGGCCTCTCCATTTCAAAAACTGTCTATTTGCTTGATTTCACGGCTCAAGATTAAGTTATGTAAAGGACAGCCAGGATAAAAGCCATGATTGGTTTCTTATTGGGACAATCACATAGGGAAAACAAACTGAAAATTGAGGAGTAATAACAAGACAAAGTTTGGAGGTATTGATGGTTTCTAACAATTTCTTCTTCTCTTTTGCTCTACCTACTGGAGTATGTAACAATCCAAGGAAAAAAAGATTTAAAGGCAAGTTGTCAGAAGACTTCTTTGGTTTGTATTTTCATGGGTGGATTGGAATTTGAAAATTCAATGTGTTATCTGCATTCTAACCTTTAAATTCAAATTTCTTTCTGTGGTGTTTGGTGAAGACTCAATGTCTCGTGATCGTGGTTGAATTGTTCTAACTCTCAAAAATATTGGCCTAATAATTAGCTTGGAATTTCTTGTAAAATCTTCAATCTTTCTCCTACCTACAATCTATTTGATAAAAGATCTCAATCAAAACATGGGCCAGTGGAATGGATCTTTGAATTTTGATATATGTGTGTGAGAGCTCGTGAGTGTCAGAAAGCCAAGAGGGCAGAAGAGACAAAGTCTATGAATTTTTGTATTTTGATTTTCTTTTCCTTTTATTTTTGCTATTTCTTTTCAATTTTATGGAGTTAGTGTGTGATTGTGAGGGGGGTTGTTCATTTAAGAGTGTTGTTTTCTCTCTGAGACTGCCTGAACTGAAGTTTTGGCATTTCTCATTGAAGAAGAAGCCACGAAGTAGAGCAGGAGTTTGGTTTGTTCCATCATTTGGAGAAGATGATCCATTTCTAAGCATATACAGATTCAGCCCCTCAAATTTCCCTTATCTTGTAATTAATTCCTTAGATTATTAGGACATTATAATTTGGCCCCAAACTTTACTTGTATTTTTCAATTAGGTCCTTAGCAATTATTCAATTAGCTTTTGGATTAATTTGCTTTTCTATTTGCTAAGTTAAGTTATAATTAACTTGATTTTTCTTTTTTCTGGAAGTGATGTGACCAAAATATGGGACATAGAAGTATTCAATTTTTGTATTTTTCTTTTTTCTTTTCTTTCTCTTCTCTTATTTTTCCTTTAATTACCTTTTATTATGGATTTTGATCAAGTGGGCCATAAGTATGTTATCCCTTGGCTTTTCCAACAAAAGCCTTGGAATTAATATCTCATTTTATATTATTTTTATGTGTTGTTCTTGCTTTTATTTAGATGTTCTTTTTATGCTAATTCATTACATGCTATGCATTTAGCAATAGATTAACTCAAATTTGACCTTCAAATTAAAAGAATAAAAATCAAACTCGTAATGGTTCTCGAGTAGGGGAGGGATGTTAGAGGGCAAAATTACCGGCCTTCTTTCCCACAAAGTAGCTCCGAATTCATTTTTTTATTTTGAAAGACCCGAGTTGTTTAATTAAAGGGTGATTGTGATATTTGCTTAATCAATGTAGCTTTTTTATTTTTTACCCTAAAAAAAGTGATATTAGAGGAGAGAGAACAATTTACAGCCATTGCTACCATTCTGTTGCCTATTGTTGGAACTATATATTTGAAATAAACACCAAAATAAAAATAATGGACAAAAGACCAAAAGGGGTTTGAGAGAAGCCAAAAAAGAAAACTAGCATCAGTTCAAAAGTAACTAGCCGTTGCTGCAACAAGTAACAATCTAACTATTGTACTATATATACAGGTAGTAGGATAGTAGAAGAATGAACACAAATGTAGCAACTAAAGGAGCAATGTAAAAAAAATTTGGGAAAAGAAATTGCAGAATCATGACACCTTCCATTTTCCATGTTTGTCGACGATATTGTGGTTGCAATAGAAAAGCTACAATCCAGATTTCAGAAAGCAAAAGGAATCAAAACAAGCTATATTTTAGCAATGTCAATTTTGAATTTTTTCAAACCATCATTTTCTTTCTTTACCTTTTGTTTTCTTGAAAAAATTTTGAATCCTCATTTAGCAAAGCATTGATTTTGACTTTCAACTTTTTATTTTTAGCATATGATTCTTTCAACCTTTCATCTAATTTTGTCACAAATGATTCAAGATCATCATCATCAATATCATCATCTCCTTCAAAAGTAGAGTTACTAGTTGATACCTCATCATTACTAGTAGTCATAATTATTATTTGAGTCATTTCTTCTTCTTCTTCTTTTTTTTCAATCTCTCTATTCTAATTGAATTCATTCCATGTGATTTGAAAATTATTGAATCTTGTCTTCTTCTCCTTTTCATCATTTTCTTTTCATAGGGTATTCATTCATGTAGTATCCCACTTGACCACATTCATAGTATTTCTCATTTGCTTCTTGTTGTGAGAACCCTATAGGAAAAAAATTTAATTTATTGCACTATGAAATCGTAAGTGAATTATTTTCCTTTCAGTACTTTATTTGGTATGGCATTGTATGTAGTATTAATTTAAAATTGCATTTTACATGTTTCTGCAAAAGTACAACTCTAAAATGTTAAGTGGATATCAAAAAGGGGTTGTAAGATAATTGCATATTTTTGTCTAATTCATGGTCCAAGTTGCACACTTGTCAAACCATCCACCACAAACCGACTCCACTTTCATTTGTCTCATGTTCTGTACCCATCTTATTGCTTTTCCATTTTAGAGGAAAACTTCTCCAAGTAAAAACCCTAAGTTGGATTGTTACTTGATCATCAAGTTTGGTTGGAAAAATTGGAGCTTTTGGGTGGTTTTCTCTCTCAACTCTCAAGGTAATTAACCACTCACCCAAGTTTTAATGATCTTTAAATTCAAGAGATGCATGTTATTTGAGTTTAAAGTGTTTGAAGTTGTTTATGAGGAAAAGTTGTGGAAGAATTTCTTGTGTTTGGAAACTTGAACTTAGGGTTTTGTTTCCAACCTCTATGTGTTTGATGAAATGCTTAAGGTTTTGTGACGTTTTATTGATAGCTTTCATTGATGTTTTAGAATGCTAAACACCCTACTAAGAGTTGGAAATAATTTCTCGAAAGGTTGCTTATGGGAGAAGTTATGTAGGAAATAAACTTTGACCTGAATTGAAATAGCCATCTTCCACTGACTGATGATTATAGGAATTGAACTAGAGCTGGCTTTACAATCACGAAGGTTCCATTACCTGAATCTAGTTTTAAACGCTCTAACGGAGCTTGATTTTGATTTTCTACACCGAAGTTATAGCTCGCCTCCTGCAGACTTGTCCGGTCCGCCGACGCATGGGTCTTTGAAATCACAAGGGGCTTCGGTTTGAGTCTGTCGCCAACAAGTTGGGTGGGATTAGTTTGCGGGTCCACTCGTGGAAACCCCTAAAAAAAGAGTTATAGTCGCTTCTTCACAGACTGCTCAATCAGCCTGCTTTTTGATCCTGGATGCGCTTTCCTCAGTATCTCGATTTTACCCATTTTGACCCTGATTAAGTATGATTTGAGGTTTGACTCTTCATGAAAATTGTAGGTCTATGTCTTAGCTTCAAAACACCATAAAATTTGCCCCTATCCGATAACCATAGCCACCATTATGATTAAAACATCGAAGGGTGGCAAACCTGTCGATTATCATTTTCTTTCTACAATGGCTTCTTTCATTTCTCTTGACTCATATGCACCCTTGTCGTTTATACACGACCTACTTTTTAGTTCGTGGATTCTGCCTCCTGTATTTATAAGATTCCTCTCATTTGTTTTATACCACATGATTTGATTAGACATCTTATGCTTTTGCGCACTTCAATTTGTGATTGTTGTCAATCAAAGAAAACAACTAGCATATGCATTTCATTGGTCTTTCTTCTTTATTTAGTAGCAAATCTAAATGTTTTCTATTTCACTTGTTAGACTGGAAGTTTAGAGGAAACAAAAGATTTAAGGCAAACATTTGAAATTACTTTGCTTAACTGGTGAGTGTTTTGGCATGTTGTGTGAATTCCATGTTTAGTGGTTCAATACTCAATGTTACTTGTCATCTTGAACATTAAGTACTTGTTCTTAGGTGAGTGAACAGAGCAATTTATCGCCTCAATGACCTACTTGTCTACTTTTATACCGTAGGGCCAATCGCAGATATTTTCATTCAACCGCTAAGCATACGACCGTAAGTCACAAAATTTAACATATCATCTAACAAGGTCTTTTCCCTTGTTATTCCGCCCATTCGAGCCGGTGATTCTATCGTAGTTTGTAACCTAAATGCACGGTACTCGAAAGTATTACCACCTGGAAATTGGTATGGTGGTATAACATTGACCCATAAAGTAACTGCACTGTTTCCCTTATCTTTAACCAGCGTTTCCCCTTATTTTACATGTTTTATTATTTTATAATTTCTAACTAATTATCACTGATGAATGAGACTGCTCAACTATTTCATTATACCGCTATATGAGATTAAAGTACTTTGAGATTGCTCATTGGACTTTAGTCTATCCCTTCCAACTCTTGTTTTCCTTAGTGTAGTTCTCGAGAATGAGAAATCAAAAGGAGTTTGCAACGAAATGGCTCTCTAGGACCCCTGCCTTGTATTTCACGTAACCTTGCATTTGTATCTGCACTTCTACGAATTTCAATGATAAACTTTAAAGCTCTAACTATAGTTTCAATTCGTCAGGTTCACTAAATGAAGTTTTGTGCCAGAATGCTATACTGAACCAAACATATATTAAAGTCATTTTGTTATTCTCAAGTATTTGCTCGCCATTGGAATCGACCTAATGGTTCCACGGCAGAAATAAAATGCAGAATCACCGAACTCGGCTAATCTTGTAATGCAATGTCAACTTGTTGGGTTCCTTGTCTGTTGTTTCCTCTAGACGTCACGCCAGCATCCAAATCTGGCCAAAATTATTTTCTAATTTTCACTTTTGGATTATCCTGTGATTTATTCATTTCCCATGAATGATTTGTACACCTTATTTGCACTTTGGATATTTATTTTAAAATTTGAAAATGATTTTTTAGTCCTCATGATTTTACACAGTTTTCTAGTAATCATCGTTGTTCATCTACCACATTAAATGCTAAATTTTAAACATGATCGCGGAACTTAGTTTTGGTGATTAAAACCAGAAAAATGTGGTATAATTAACGACGCCAAAGTAAATGAATTTCAAAGCACTGCATGAAGCTATAAATGCGAAAAGCAGAAAGTCGGTAATAAGAGCAAGACACTTGGGACACTTAACCACAAAGGACGCCACACATGCATGGGTTGGTCGATAACCCCTAAAATAAAGTGTGAGCATAAGTTAAGCATCCCATTTCTCTCTCTTCTCTCTCTCTTTCAGAGAGAGAGATAGTCTAGAAAGAAGGGAGATAAGAAAATTCCCAACGAATTGAGGTCTCAGAAAGTTATCGCACCCATCTGAATTCTTCCTTCACCAAACTATATAGAAAGAGAGAGATCCAAGAGAGAGTTAATAGAGAGAGAGTGCTTCAGAGATGGGGTATCTATCTCTGATTCTTGAAGATTTTTTGGTGAAATCATCATAAGACAACAAGATCTTTGTATATCTCAAGGGAAACTAGAGTTGTGAAGAATTTCTCAAGAAAACCCATACATCTTGAGGTCAAATTCAAATCAACCATGATCCTTACTTAATCATGAAACATGTATCTACTGATTGGAAATATCTATGTTGATATAAAGTTACTGAAGAAGAAGTAATTAGATGTTCAGTTGGCTAAACTATTAGCATAGGTCTGATTTATTGAATAGATTTGGTTGTAAATTGCTTACTATGTTCATATTAATGATTGATGAAACCCTATGGATTCAGTAAGAGAGAGGTTAAATTAATGATTGATTTTGAGAAAAATCTGATAAAATCATGATAGGTCATTGACCAACGAAAAAACCTGAATTTCCAACTTTGTTTCTTTGAAATTTTCTTGATGTTTCATTATATACCAAAGTTAAACTAAAATGTAGAAGTAAAATTTTAAATTTTCGCCACTAAAAGTTTTGACAAACATTGGCACTTATCAAGATACCAAAGTCAAGCCATGTATTCCCATTTTATGGCCAAATCGAAAAGAATTTGTCTATGATAATGGCTAAACCAATTATTGTGAAAATAAGAAAGTTGTAGAGGATTTAGTTAACTCTACTCACAAACACGAGAAATTAATAGCACTATAACTTATAAATACCAAAATACCCCTTAACTGCCCAATGTCTGGTTTTACCCTTGCATGCCTTCGTCATTTGATTTCACTCCTTCATCAAGGAATGTGATGATTTGGTTTTTTTTGACATCTCATGAGAAATGAAGCTCTATGTCTTATTTTTTTTCCAAACGGCATACAAAATATCTCAACCGGCAGTTTAGTTCGTATATGATCAAACGCTTAAAGAAACGGCCAAAATCAGCTTTTAAATCTGAGCTATTATGCAGTCCGGCTCTTACCGATTCGATTATCGGTTCCTTAGAAATGAATTAGAGGGTAAATTTTATAACGCTTTAAAACCCTTTGAGTCTGTTTAAACACCACCAACGGCACTTGATTTCACTTTTTTTATACTGTTATAGCTATTTCTTCCTAAGACCGCATAAAGTGGGATCGACGAAATTTTCAATTTTGAAACTTAAACCAAGCTTTGAACTTTCAGAATGGTTTTCTCCTCACTTTCCTTGGTTTAATTCAATCTTCTTGTTTGTTAACATTTGTTGTTTCACTTGACAATCAACCACTACCCTAGCATGCTTATATCGCTTCCTTTAACTGAACTAAAAGCCTCGCCGGTTGGATGTTTGAATTAAAAAAGCATGGAAATGTTGAATTCATGCCAAGTGAACATTTTGTTTGTGGGATTGGAAAATTAGTGAGCCTTTACTATATGCTCTGGCTTCGTGATTCATTCATGCCACGTATATTAATTGATGATTAGATTGACGCAAGGACGAAACTCGCACAGCCTTCCAACTGCTTTCTTTAAATCAACATTTACTTCACTATTTGAAAATGACATGTGAAATAATTCTATTCGAATTATTAAAGAATGATTTATCACTATTTGCTAAAATGTTTTACAAGTGAAATAATTCTAAGAATTTGTGTTGTTCCTCAGCCGCTACCTCGTGCTTAAATGATTGCAGGTATTCATCACGCTAGAATTGATTGAGCTGCACATGGCCAGTCATATATTAAGTTTTCATAGTGAATGTGAATCAAGCAATTTCAATCAAGCAGGCTTAGTAGCTGGATTGGTACTTTACTTATCTTGATTTAAAATATTTTTATTACTAAATGTGTTCTATTAAGTTGCTATGTTTGTTTTAAATAAAACTTGCTCCTCATTTCCAACGGACTGAGGTGAATAGGTCGACTCCATTGGTATATTCCCTCACTTACGTATATGAAGGCCTGCCGTACCTTCTGCCGGATTGAAGATTGAAATGATCATGCTTTTTGTCCCTCGCCTAAAAAAATGTTGATAAGGCTTATCATTGTCAATTATTTACGCATTTAATCAGAAAATACATCCCAACAATATCAAGGAATTAAGACCTTCCTCCTCATCGCCCATCTCAAATGGACTCGATCAATGGGATATAACTTAGTAAGGCACTCATTACTTGCACTCTGGTATTACCACCGAAGTTATAAGGAGAGAAGGGTTGACCGATCAATTTAGACGGATTGCAACCCACCCTATAATAATCGTAATCTTTAAATAATTTGAACCTAATGTTTACCGGTTTATTGTTTGGCCAGCATTATTGTTTGTTAAATTATGCTTACGGAATCCATTGTTTAAGTAATTATCGCTTTCAAAATGCTTTTTAAATGAAAAGATTCTTAAATACTTAAATGCGTGGAACGGTGACCATTTTCTCAATTTCATATTATTCTTTAAAGACTCAAATATTTTCAAAATGCTATTTTACCCAACAACTACCTAATTGATAAACGCTAATTTTATTAACCATACCTATCGAAGCTCTAACTTACCCCAAAATATTTATTCATGGGGCTCGGACGGGCGAAAGCACGTGTTGTGGGATATTGTTAATGTGATGTAGATTATCTCTTTGTACCATTTGAAATTTAATCGTTGTATTTTAGTACATGTAACTGAACAAAGTACATTT
>VZDL01000071.1:0-39853 GCA_013103745.1 Gardenia jasminoides
TCATTTTTTTCGTTCAGTTACGTATTGCTTCCCTGGTGATTTGGCCCGTGTCCATGGGGTGCGGTTTTGAGCCACTTCTCCCCTAATTACACATTTCTTTTTTCTCTTGCGGCCTTCCAAATTGAAAGGCATTTAAAAGTCCCACGCCAGACGGTGAGTCCAGATATTGCTCCATGCTTTCTAGCCATTGCCGACTCTACGTACTGGGGTTGAGGTCTCAGGTAATTTAGGGATGAAAAGAACCTTTGAAATCTTTCAGGGCTGTCTTCCACCTACTCTGCATGGTCCCACTGCAATTCTGGGTCCTTGATCACACTTGTCAGTCACCGCGTTTAAGAGATTTGGTCGACCGGTTCAAGAGCTTCCCTTCATGGATCTCTACAGCTTTTACTCACCGCTTTGGCCGACCGGGGTGGCCGGTGAAGCCATCCTCCCTACGCCTTCGTTTGTACACTTACCCTCAGGGTCTTCCTGCTTAACACCTTCTAAGCCCATTCCACTTTATGTACACACTTCTAAGTATTTTGTTTTATAATGGCGATATGAGTGGGTTTACAAACACAGTAATACATATGCTCCGCATTAAATAAAACCTGTACAAGTTCTTAAAACAAACTGCTCTGATGTCCTTGTCCAGCTGAAATTTCAAGTATAACATTAATTAGGTCTGGGTCATCCAAATAGAAACAGAATTGAGACCCCATTAGGGTATTTGAAACTCAACCCATTAACTCAAAGGGAGGTGGTGGGGAAATCAGGGTCCTGTGAAGGATCACTTGTAGAGGGCTATGGGTTGGAAACCTCCCGATCTCCTTGGTAATCATCACCCTCCAACATGTGTCACAGGATACACACTAACACGCTAGAACTCTCACCACTTTGGCCCTCGAATGAATTTCCCATATCTCCTCAATCATTTATCTTACAATCCCAGCCATAATACTGCGGTGCAATCTCCTGCGGTGTTAGAGCGGTTGAGGCAAGCGGTTAGCTATTTCTTTAATTCTGCACCCAGGCATAGCGCTGATTCTTAGCCCCTCAATTCTTCAATTTTTGCATTTGCCCTACGGGCGATGCAGGCTGAATCTTCCCTTTCTTTCTGCTTGCTAGCCTGCGTGGTTGGGGTAGGCATAATCTCTCAAACAACTTCTGAGGTTTGTGTCTTGGAGCCGGGACTCAATGAAGTGCGGGGCCTCAGGATCTCAGTACGATAGTACTAAGTGCAAAGGCATCCTAGGTGGGACATGGTTACCGTTAGCTGTTTCCGACCATAACCACAACCATAGCCAACTTTAAGTAAGTTTCAAATGCAACCTAACTTCAATTATTAATTCCTACCTTTCACAAAATAAGGCCCTCATAACCACAGGCCAATTTCCCAGCTTAAACTCATTACCACCAAAAATGTAAGCATTACGTTTCCCAAGATCATGCATTGGCATTTTGACCTAATACCATAAGACTTCGGTCAATCAAATCGCAGTTCAACTGGGGTTTGAAATAAAGATGCATCCATAGAGTTCGATTAACTTAGCTACGACCAATCAACCGTCGGGGTTCGATCCACAAAACAATGTAACCATTCAAAGTAATTCCTAAAATTATCACCAACATTGAAAGCAGAGATAAATATTTACACCCACAAATTCAAGGTTGGTTAGGTCTTGGACTTTTCTTCACACCAATCTAATACTGGAGAACTGGAAGGAGGAAATATAATGGGGTGAGCTTCTAAAGCTGAGAGTCCCAAATACATGTCGGTTAAACACATTGGCAACATGCTTTCATATAGCGGAAATTCACATATGATAAGTTTCGAGCGGTAATTTTCCTATTTAAGGAAAGTCGAGAGTGAGTTTACCAATAAATTGGTTAAATAAAAAAGTAGCAGATCACGATTGGAAGGATCGGTCCTTCATAGCCAATCGGTATAGGTCTACTTGCTTTATTCATGACCGCTTACTCCCTAACCCGGCACAAAGGCAAGCCGGTCGGTGGAGTGTGGTGTACACTTCGGGAGCCATCATGATCCCAGGGACCATCGGCTGATACCGAGTGGCCGAATAGCCATTTCGGAATAAGCGACCCGACTTCAGCGCCAAGGTTTAGGGATCCGACCTTGCCAATGGCATAACGGTCATACAGGTGCGACTTTGATGTTGATGGTTTTAAAATTGTTTTTTAGAGTGAGGGACAAGCAGACAATCAATTTCAACCTTCAAACCCATAGGAAAGTGCAATGGGGTATACACTTTACGCTGGGAGCGAGGGACCCTTGTGATCTCTATAAACCTTTCGTTAAAGGGGAGGAACAAGTCTTATTTAACAAAACAAAGCGTAATAGTTTAATGAAACACATTTAGTAATAAAATACTTTTAAATCAAGATAAAGTGAGTAAGAAGCTTACTTTGCATAAAAACCCTAATTATTATTTGTGTTGTTATTATTTTTTAAAATCGTATTCAAGCAATATAACAATTCACATTTAGTAAGCAAGTATCATTCAACAACAAGTAACACATAGCAAACAAGGATCATTTGTATCAATAGGAACCTTCACCTTAGTTAGGTCGAGGTTAAGTTGGTGAAGTCAAAACACCAAGTAGTTGCTTCTTGGCAATGAATCCCGGAATTTGTTATGAGTATTATATTGCTTTTAATGACCAAGATCAATTTTGGTAATTCACTTCTTTATAGAAAACAAGGATGTATTTAGGTTTACTAGCAGTGATATTGTGATAAATAATTTTAGAATTAGGGTTTTGGTTAGTTGGGTAAAATAGGTGAGTTTGAGAATGTAGCAAGTGGGGTTTGAAACAAGTTGAGTAGTTGATTATACTAAAGATTAGTTTGGATTAGGTGTTTTAGGGTTTAATATTTAAAAGAGTCTTGCCATTTTGATACTATAGCGAAAAACAAGTCAAGCTGTAGTGGTTTTGGTGTATTTTGGAGTTTTTTTTTTCAATTTTCTTTTCTCTTTTCCATTTCTTTTCCGCTTTTCCTTTTTCTTCTTCCCTCTTTAAACCAAGCCAGCAGCCTTGATTATGCAGTATATTGTGCTTGACAGACCAGTAGGGACTTTGCCCTCTTTTTCTTTCTTCTTCTTTCCTCCCCTCCCTCCCTCCTCTTCCCCTCCCCCTGTCACCCCTCCCCTCCCACTCACCCATGACCCCTCCCACTCCAGCCACCTGCCTCTCCATCCCTCCCTCTTCACAGGCCAGGATCAGGAACTTTGAGGAGGAGGGACAGGTTAGATGTGAGGAATGAAGGGGAGAATCAGGAGGAGAAGAAGAGAGGAGAGAGTGAGGAAAAAAAACAAGGTCATGCATCTAGATTGAGAAGAGGAGGAAAAGAAGAAAGAAAAGAAAGAAAATGAAAAAAATAAAAGAAAAAACATGTAATATGTGTAAGAAAAACTTGTTTTGTTTTTTTGGGTTTGTTTTGGGGTTGTATTTGGGGTTGTTTTCGCATTTGCATTTAGGTGTGAAAAGCATTCAAAAACAAGGCAATCAAGCAGACAAAAGTGTTTGATAACACTTGTTGCTGCTAATACTTGAATAATTTAGAAATAGTTTGTTTGGTTTTGGAAATCGTCTACTTGAGGTTTATTGAAGTTTCTTTGTCGCATTTTAAGCAGTTTTTCTATGACTTTAGTTGATTTGAAAAACAGACGATTTACGTTTTTTACCAGCGTTTTGTTCTTACTTGTGCAATACCTTTACGAATTAAACAAGTTTGGGGCTATAAAATTGGTGTAGGGGTTAGTTTTGGTCAAATAACCAAATAATGTGGATCTGAAGGTTCATAAGGTTTGCGTTGCTTTAAACCATTACATACGGTTTCTTTCGAAAATCTAATGGGGTTTGCTCTTTAGAATTTACATAATTTTGAATCCGTTAAAACTAAGATTCACAGCTCTTTATTTTCTCAGAAGACGTAAAACTCAATTGTGTAGAAGAATGGTGTTTGGCCATTAAGTTCCAGATCATCATTTCGCAAGTTTGGTTTCGGTAATGTTCATCAGTTTACAGGTGTGTAGAAAATGAGTTACAGTGTGGGGTACCCGAATCGAAGCTCTTTGGGTCTAGTTTCAAATACCCTTGACGGAACTTGATTTGGACTTATAAATTGTGAGATACAAGCTATTTTGAACCCATTTGCCCTCTGATTTTCTGGAAAATACAAGATTTTGAGCAATTTGTGAAAGAAATTCTAGCTTCCTATAGTAACAAGTTATTCTGGTCTAATGATTCTGACATATCAATCAGGTTGTGGGTCTCTCGACATGTGATACATCCATTAAAATAAACTGGAAAGATTTATACATACGACCCAAAAAAACCGAGAAAGTTGCCTAAAACAAATTCGCCCTTTAAGTTGAAAGTCACCAGTCCGGTTCTTTCTTTTATTTTTCTTTCTTGTACCCAAGATCAACTTCCCACTCAAAAGCTGCTTTTAGCGTCATTATACACCCAGCTTCTAAACTGACCGAGAGGTCTCATGCAAGGAAAATAGATATATAACTTTCAAGAGAAAATGAAAACTCAAGCTTCGGTTCAGGTTAAAACATTTGGTCCCCAGAGAAATTTTAACCAAAGTCTCATCGGTCAAAATAAAATATAACATATGCATGTTTTGATTTCAACAAGTTAAAACATGAAAAGCTGATGGCAAAAGCTCAGCCCTTCGACCCAATAATCAAACAAAGCGAAAGGATATCAAGGTTACTAAATACTAACAAAACACAAGGAAAAGTCCAACCACATTCAATCCGTTACTTTGCAAGTAAATAAAACTAAAACTATTATTTGAAGCTTCTTACAATATCAAGAGCAGGTGTTTCTTCCTTGAGTTAATCAGATTTTAGGAAAATCTAAGAGGGAAATAAACGCATCATATCAAGATTTCAAGTCCACTTAAGAACATGTATTTTATGGCCATTTTAGTTCTTTAAGATGATATTTTGAGAGAGAAACTATTTCTTTAAGCTAAAGAGGATGAAAAATAACTCTTACCTCCAACCAGGTCAAAGAAATGGATGAACAAGTGATATGTTTGGGCTAATCAAGTCCGGTTTCCGCCACAAAGAAAGAAACAAGCTAAGGATGAAAACTCTGCTGTCAAGGAAGTTGGAAAAGGAGTGAGCGTTCTAGTGTTTACCTTTTCTTGCTCAAGGAAACTGGGATGGTGGAAAACAGCCTTGCTTTTCCAGATTTCGCAACTTGCGACAAGGTTTACTCTTGGTGCAAGGTTGAATCGGTGAAAGGGCAAGAAAAGGGCAAGAAATGGAGTGAGAGACTTGGAGAGCTGAGAGCTGAGAAATTCAGAAATGGGTAAAGAGGTGAGGAGTGAAATGGATTGAAGTGTTTTGAAGCTGGATGGGACTAAACACATGAAGAAAGAAATTCGAGTTGCCTTCAAGTGAGTATACTAATTGGCTTCAAATATGTGGCGGCTGCTGACTGCCCTCCATTGGATATGAAAAGGTTTGGAGGCGGTGATCCTCATCAAGTTTGGCCATTTGATAATCTGAAAATTTTTTGAATCTCAATCCAACAAGCCGCTTGGGGAGGAAGAACTCAGACTGGTATTGTTAACTCAACTTCTTCCCTAACTGCAAGTAAGAAATCCACAAATGGTGGTCATGTCCCGGAGGGAAGAGGTCCCAGGTAATTTCCTAGGCTGGAAATGCAAGAATTAATCCAAATTTGATTTTGGAAATGTTTCAACAACCCTAATTTGATTTAAAAGAGTTTCAGATTGAACCAATTGAAGAACAAAAATGCGTTTAGGAGCAAGGCATCAAATAATGGTAGGGTTTCAAAGCAATTTGTCTAGGTATTTGAAATGAGATATAACTCAAGATTCACAATTGAATTGCTCACTAATTATCGGAGTGAAATTCAAATGTTTATTTAAGTTTCCCGAGCTATCGTTTTGCAATAATTTTGAAATTTTATTTATTTATTTATTTTTTTGTGTAATCAAGCACATGCTCAAACAAAATTATAAGAACCATTCATGAAAAATCTAAACAAGATTTAGGGTAAAGTTCACGGCCCTCACAGTCTCTCCCACCATTTCCAGAAAGTGAACCATATTTCATTCAGACCTGCCCAAATTATTGATGCATGCCCACTGCTTCTGATTTCCAACAGAAAAAGAGCATATGCTCCACCATTTCCACTTAATTCACAATACTTCGGTTCTCCATTTCCAATTCTTCTGTGAAAAACTTAGTTGACTGGCTCAAGTTGATGCCAGTATTTTCCAGATAAAATGCTTGATTTTGTACTTTGCAATCAGGATTAGTTGCACTTTCTGAATACCTAAGTTGAGGCACTTTTTAGCTAAAGAATAAAAACTGCCTTACTCTTGAGTCTTGACTGAATAAGCCCAAAGGGACAACTCTTCTCTTCCTTGTTCTCTCTCGTGCTTCTGCCCTTCCATAAAAATCTTAGTACTGCAAATCCTAGTGCAGTATGTATAACTACATCCTCTCAAACACTAATATGTGATCATCCACTTAAAGCACTGACAAATCAACGGATAAACCCTGAGCCTCGTACGATTCTTATGGTCGTCTATTTCCACGTCTTAGCACCACTAGAAAGCAAAAACATAGTCACCTCCTCTCACTTTTGTTTTTCATTCATTTACAATAAAACTTTTACACAAGTATAAAGAGTATTTGTGGAATTAAAGTTTTATCTCTCTCTCAAAGTACTTTTTCAATGTTTTTTTTTTGACTTAGACTGATTTTATTACAAAACCTTAATCTCATGGGAGGTTTATGTAATTTTGTAAATCTCAGTGGAGGTGAGTGAAATTGTCAGAAACTCCAAAGGAGGTTTCAGAAATTATCCACGTTTTTTTCTCCTCGTAGCACTTTTATTATTAGAAAAGGCTAATATTACTATCACTACTACTACTAATAGTATTATTATTAGGAAAAATAATATTATTACAACTACTAATAGTTTAAAATTTAAACCAACATAACATGGAATGTGTGTATATATATATATATATATATATCTAATTTAGCATTAAAAAATAGATATATTAAATAATTTTATTTATATTTATTTAATTAATAAAGGGCTAGGGGTGGGAGTAATTCTCCCTCACCCCTTGCCCCACCCCATTTAAGGCGGGATGAGAAAAATTCCTCAGTCCCGCACTGCACCACCCCCATCCTTACCTTACCATCTCACCTGCCTCCGTTATAATCCCTAGGTTTCACAAGTTGAGTTAAGTTGTTATATACTCCCTCCGTTACTATTGAATAACCTAATATCATAGATTAAAAAAGTTAGTTAATTTTTAAAATTTAGTAAAAATTCTATTTAAATTGACAAAATTACCCTTCATATCTCTAGCTACCTTCATGTTTAATATTACAAATGCTATGTTAATTTTTTATAGTTCCAGCTCAAGAAAGTTGATATCATAAATAAGGGGAATTTCAGAAGAAAAAAAATGGTTCATATATGCTTTTTGATATGCAAAAAGAACATATAAAAAGAAATATGAGTTTGTGAAATTTATATTGATTGCGTAATTCTTACAATATTTGATGTACATTGGACAATTTTAGTGTACAACTTTGAGTCTGTAACTCATATGTTTGAACTTCCACCCGCTGTTGATGGATTTACACAGCCGGTTTGATTTTGGAAGTTTATGAGGCGGCAAATCCCAAACCGATAACACTTACACGCATTCCCTGGTACCAATTTGAAACAGTAGAGTCAGCAAGGGATCAAAGAGGAAGTCCCTCCAAGACAGACGACACTTTACACTCTTGCAATGGAAACGGCGGGCGGTGGCTGTGAGTCCAAGTCGGATAGCAGCAGCGGGAGCGGGAGGCTGCTCATACTCCACAGCGCCTTGGTCGTCACCATGGATCCTCAGAGTCGCGTTTTCCGCGACGGAGCAATCGTGATCGAGCATGATACTATCATAGCCATCGGCCACTCCCCTCAAATCCTAGCTCAATTTTCCTCTCTCCCCTCGTCGCAGCTTCTGGACCTCCAGGGCCAATTCCTCCTCCCCGGCTTCGTGAACACCCACGTCCACACCTCTCAGCAGCTGGCCAGAGGAATTGCCGACGACGTCCCCCTGCTCACCTGGCTACACCAACGTATTTGGCCCTACGAGTCCAGTATGACTCCCCATGATTCCTACATCTCTACTTTACTCTGCGGAATTGAACTTATTCACTCTGGGGTCAGTACTAGGACCATCTCTACTAACTACTATTCCCTTTTCATTTCTTGAATTTAAACTTGTTCTTCAACTCCGTATGCATTACTGTACTAGCAGTTCTCATTTACTTATTTTATTTTGTTGGGGTGGGGAAAAAAGGTAACGTGCTTCGCTGAGGCGGGCGGGCAGCATGTATCTGAGATGGCTAGAGCAGTGGAACTGCTGGGATTGCGGGCTTGTTTGACGGAATCAATTATGGATTCTGGCGAGGGTTTGCCGGTGGCTTGGGCCAATCGGACCACTAAACATTGTATTCAGGTTGCCTACATTACTACCTATTACTACTTGCTAATTGCTTTACAACTTCCTGTAATCTTATGCTACTAGTTGCTTTTGGAGATTTGTTCGTTTATGGTTCAATTGCTTAATAATGTTAGCTTTTAAGTAGATTCAGCCTAAGTAACAATGCTACAAGATCAGTAGGAAAGAGATGACGGAACCACTTTTATTGGTTTCTTATCACACCAAGCTGATTTAAAAGTTCAAAATCCTGTGCATTATCGTAGCAAGTAAACTGAATTCAATGAACTTGTAGTAGAAGTTTTGAAAACTGTACATTCCAGATTTTAGCAATCTGGTACGTTTTGCATTTAGTTTTGTTGCGTCCTTGCCTGTGGTAGTTGCCTGGAGGAGTGTTCATATAGGACTTTTGATATTCTGAATCTAGTTCATTCACTTTCTGAATACCACCAGTAGACAGGTGCTCCTCTTTTGCAGGCATCACAATCGCCACTTGTTTGTCCTTTTTCCAAATTTTTTGTAATTCCTGATTGCTATTCATCCATTGTCTTAAAGCTTTCTCTTTTATTTAAGGATACAGTCTCAGAAAGAATTGTATAAGAAGCACAATAATACTGCAGATGGACGTATCAGAATATGGCTTGGAATAAGACAGATCATGAATGCCACTGATGTATTACTTGCACAAACACGAGACACGGCTAAAGAACTTCAAACTGGAATCCATATGGTCTGCTCTCTCTCTCTCTCTCTCTCTCCCCCCCTCCCTCCCCCTCTCTGTGAATTCACTTGCCAATTTAGGTTCTTTCGTATTCTGTGGTTAACATAGCCGAATGAAATGGAGATATAGGATCTCAGTGTCCTGGAAACCGTCAAAGTGCTTGAAAGGCAATTTGCAGTAGGAAGATTTTGTTACCATATAGTAAGCCTTTTATGTTCTACACTCTTCACATATTTCCTGCAAACTGTGATGTCAAGGTGTGTGCAGTAAATAGCCTTAGATACCCATTTTTTATGGATGATAATGAGTAAACCAAGTTAATTAGTTGATTTTTTTCCTTTTTTTGGAGAAAAACTTTTAAACACTTTTAAATCATCTTTTCTAGCTCAGAGTGATCACTAGCAAATTTTGCTTCCACTTTTTACTGAGTCTAGGTATACACCATTTAAGCCTTGCTGTTTTTCTGAATTTAATTTAAAAATCTGCAAAATGGAGAAAACCAGAAGTATGGTGCGGCTTGTCTACTATTATCAGGTAGCTTCATTGAATTGTCTATTATCCAGGTTCAGTTTTGTACATATCTACTCAAACATATAGACCACAAATTAACCATCTTGGGACGATGTGAAGATAATTGTTGTCATATTTGTCAAATAAGACAAAATAAGAAAGAGAGGAAAAGTAGGAGAGACTAGGAACAAATCTAAGATGGGGTCCAGGCTATTTGTAGGCTCGAAGTTTAGATGTGGTCATATTCAGGAAACATCGGAGTGTCGTTTTTAGTTTTGACTATTCTCAACAACAGGTCTCTCATCTTGGAAATTACTACAACTTGTGACCTGTTTGCAACTTTTATAGCATGTGGAGTTTGACAAAAAATGGTTCACCATTTTGCATTTAGCATGTTGCAGAGATACCCTATGGGGAAACATAGGAGTGACGGACTAGGAACAAACCTAAGATGGGGTCCGTGTTATTTATAGACTTGAAGTTTAGATGTGGTGATATTCATGAAACATTGGAGTGTTGTTTTAATTTTGACAATTCTCAACAACAGGTCTCTCATCTTAGAAGTTACTACAATTTGTGATCTCTTTGAAAATTTTATAGCACGTGGAATTTTGACAAAAAATGGTTCACCATTTTGCATCTAGCATGTTGCAGAGATACCCTATGAGAACCAACACGTGGCGAACGATCGTGGGGTTGATCATGGGACAGTTGCATATCTTGAAAAAATCAAGTTCCTAGGAGATAATTTGCTGGCAGCTCATACTGTCTGGGTAAACCCAGGCGAGGTAATAAGTGTGGATAATTTCATTTGGACTTCTTGAAAATAAGTTGGTCATGCTGCACTGTCACGTCAGTATAAGGTCATTTACTACTGGTGTTGAAGGGTGAGCCACAGTCAAAACCTCCCCCCCTTTTGGTATGGGCTGGCCCTTTAGTCTTTAGTATAGCAGGGTGTTTTGAGGATGTTTCATAACTTCAGGTGGTTGGAGCAATATAGATAGGATTAAATGGTTTTTCATTATTTCCTTGCTTTCTTCTTTCTTTTTTCTCTCTTTCTATGACATGGACGTAATTCTGGTTTTCCTGAAATGACCATTTGAAATATAGTATACTTCCCATACCTGTGGTTTGATTTCCTCTTGGCCACTATATGGCACATATGTTTGTTTTGATGTTCCTTATTATTTGCTCCTATGCCTGGTTTTGACATTATTGTTGGCTCTTTTCATTAAGAAATATTATGGCTGTCCACTCCTTCAATTACCACATTGTAATGATTGTGAGCCTCTAGATCTATGAACATTTGCATTCCTTGTTAATTAAGCTTGTAGGGTAGGTAATTTCTTCTTCTTCTTTTTTTATCAGATTTTTTCCCTATCAAAGGCCAGTGTTAAAGTATCACACTGTCCTGCTGCTGCAATGCGTATGCTTGGATTTGCACCCATAAGGGAAATGCTTGATGCTGGAGTATGTGTGTCCTTGGGAACGGATGGTGCACCATCAAATAACAGGATGAGTATTGGTAATTTCGTCATTCTCAACAGAGTTATGCCACTATTGCATCATTTACAAAGAGCTTATGCTACTCTCTTCTTTTCTTCCCTTTTTTTGCCCCTCCTTTTCTGATCATTTTGATTATAGCAAATTCCTTTTTGTCAAACAACGATTTCCTTCTTGTTTGATTACTATGAGTATCTGTAACTCAGATGTCTATCACTGCTTACAAGATTTTTGCTAGGTGCTATTATGAACTGAAACTTGAATGTCCTTTAAATTCTCAAATTAGAGATAGAAAGGAAAGACATGAGAGTGAATTTCATTGAACAACTGATAACATACGAAGTGAAAAGTTTCCTGTCCTTCTGCTCATGCACCGAATCAAGGTTTACAAAAGAAGAACTGTTGCTGGAAATGAAGGAAACCAATACTCTTTTATTGTGCATGTTAGTGAGTAATGACTGGCTGGCAGCAATAATAAACCTGTGCAATAATTACGCATCCTTTTTCAGGGTCAGCATAAATGAACTCATATTCTATATATAACATCACCCTTTACTGGAGTGCAGTTGATGAGATGTACCTAGCTTCTCTAATCAACAAAGGACGAGAAGTCTTTTATAAAGGAACTACTGATCCTACTGCTCTCCCTGCTGAAATAATTCTCAGAATGGTAACAAGCAATGGTGCAAAATCTGTTCTCTGGGACAAAGAAATTGGGTCACTTGAGGTTGGAAAAAAGGTTTGATCTTGTCTTACTAATGAGCATATATGTGATCAATGGATTAGAAGCTCACATCCTTTGCTCAGATGACGTTGCACAGTGACAAGTTATTTCTTTATACTCTAAAAAATTTTAAGTTATAACATGTTACCTGACATGGGAATATCAATGTAATTTGGTTTCTTTCTAGTATGCTGGAAATGAATGCAGAAAGAACTGTTGCTATGCTATCACTTCCTACATATAATGTTATTAGGAAGCTTCAATATATTGTAATATTATTGACATGTAGCTTGAAATAAGCTATATTTGGTGGTACTAATCTCCCTTTATTAGTCACTGCTTTTATTTTCTCTTCACTTTTGTTGATCTTCTCTCTGCGTTTAATTTTCAATCATTCTTTTTTTTTTGGCCCAATTACTTGGCAGGCTGACATGATCGTGATCCATCCTGCATCTTGGTCCATGGTGCCTCTTCATGACTGGTATGCATCATTGTAGTACGCCTTAGATAATGTATTCAGTATTTTTATAATGTATGCTCTAGTAAATCTTCCTGCTGTAATCATTACAGAAGTATGTTTTATAGTGTAAAAAAAACCTTTGTGAGCAAAATATCTTTGTCAGTTTTTAATTCTTGCAAAATCGCCTTTGGCTACCTGAAATGTTTGGTTGGTAGATCAAAATTACCTAGTTAATTTTAATTAGAGATGTTTCATTCAATTGTAATTATTAAGAAGAGCTACCCATCTTGGCAATTGACCTCTGACGATCATGCTGATCTGAGGTATCAAGAGTTGTTTATCATGTTTGTCTTAGCATTGAGGCAAAGAGTAGTGAATGAGGTTAAATGAATATAGTGATGAGGCTAAATTTGTTCTTGCAAGAGGGGGAAGGGGATTTGAGGAAAGGAAATAGCAACATTTATGCAATTGGATGCATTTCAATGGGCACTTGGTAGTCCTGGTTATTGGGATGAAGTGTTTATCAGGAGAGCGAGTTTTTTCACCTTCTTCAGATTTCCCTGCAGAACCATACAGAAATTCTCTTGTATTATTTTTTTTTTCTTTCTTTGTACCAGCATATTAATGACATATGATGTAAGTTGGTCTCTTTTCAATCCTGTGCAGCATTTCCAGCCTTGTATATTGCATGCGATCCGAGAATATCCAGTCCGTTATGTGCAATGGAGATTGGATCATGAAGGATCGAAAAATACTTACGGTGGATGAGGTATTTGACAAAGCGCTGCTTCTCCATCTTCTTGATTTTCCTTTGTCATTGTTTGGCTGTTTAAAGCTATCATGTTTGATTAATGATATGCTGAACATTGAGAATTCTACCTGGATAAAACATAACCCTGAAGTGGAATTTTTAATTCTTTAATGCGCAGAGTGAGGTCATTTCAATGGCCAAGCATGCTTCTGTTGAGCTAATGAAGAGGGCAGGCATCACCATACCAAGTAGAATGACTATCTTGTAGCTGTCCTTGCCTCTGAATTTTTCTGTAGATTCAGCTGCAAGAAATGCCTGCTAAACAGTCTCTTGAAATCTGCTAGGGGTTTGAAAGAAAACAGATGTGGACGCTGGATCCTTGAAAGAAAGTTACTGGTTTACTGGATTAACTTAACTGTCTCCACCAAATTATTCTTGAGATCTCTGTGGTTTGGAATGTAGACTTCAGCTTGTACAGCCCTTGCTAGTAAATATTCCCTTGTGTGTGTGTGTGTGTGTGTGTGTGTTGTTGTTTTCGAATATGTGGCCTCTTCCAGTTGCATGATTACAGTGGACAACTTGAACTTGAAGTAGTGAGCTAATTTTGCTACTAGCCATTCATAATCTGTTTCAGTATCCAGTCCATGGCTTATCGTTGTATCTGTGATTCAAGTTGATTAAGTTGGCCCAATTCGCACAAATTTGCCCACGCGAGGCTTTGATACCTAGATATATCACTTGCATCACCAATGACTTATGCTCTACTGCTCTTTAACATGTCTACAATGCAGAAAATACACTGGAGCCATTTGTTTAGGCCTCGCAATCTCAGAATTCGGTAACAATAAAATTAGTTTTGCATACAAAAGACAAACATAAAATTACCCGGCCCTATTTATAGCATAACTAGGACTACAGAAAATGAGGAAGCTATCAGTCATTTTACTTCTAATAAATGGTTATTAACACAGCGGCCCCTGCCTGGGGTGGAGGGATGGGGTTAACAAAAGGAATCAGCTCAACTTCCTAATAATTAATAATTCAACCAAATCACATTGCGGGGAGGAGGGGATGGGCTGAGTGGTGGAGGGGGAGGGTAAGTGAGAGGTCGAGACCTCTTGCTTACGCTAATAAATAAATAAAAAAAAAATTGCACACGTTTGTCACTACCTTAGTTAGTACTTAATAGTAACCAAATTAAAGATAAAAAGAATAATTAATACTATCTTAGAAATCTAGTTGTTGGGTATAGGGGTGTTATCGAGTGAAGTCATGCGCTATTCATGCTAGACTTGAATTAAAAATCTCAAACTTGAACTCGAGTTTGATTTTATTTCACATTATTCGAGCTCCTCGAGCTCAAGTTCATGTTATCATGTCCAATTGAACTTAATCCAGCCTAATCAAGTTTAAGAAATATTAATTCATATTTATATAATTTTAAACAAGGGATAAAATAAATATTTTATACTAGTAACTAGAAAATTTTAAAAAAAAAACATATACATGTGAAGCTCGACTGAGCTGAATTAACCTCGACGAGTTTTCGAACTTCACAGATCAAACTGGAACTCGACTTGTCAAATAGTTCGAACTCAAGTTTGAACGCAGTCAACTCGAGTTCGATTCGAAGTTTAACCGCAAATTTGCGTGTTAGTCAATTAAACTCAACTCGTTCGCACTCCCTAGTGGGGTACTTGTGTAATCATGGCATCCTTGGATTGACTTTGAAACTTTCCCCTTATTAAGGTTGATTTCTCATTTGAATGGAAAAGAAAAAGAAAAGAAAAAAGAATACTGGGAACAAAAGTCAACTTGATCTACTAACCTGGATCACTTTTGTCTGAGAATTTAATTGACATTAGTGTTTGAAATGAAATATTCAGTCTGAATCCAAAGAAGTAAAGTCTAATTATAAAAGAGTAAATCTTATATATACTGACGGTATATACACTATTACCGTTGGATTAGTGACACATGTGTAAAAGTCGAATTTTGAAGTCAAATTTTGGATGGTTGTCATTCATCCAAAACTGATAGTGTATACACTGTTAGTGTAGGAAAGATTAATTCATTATAAAATAACTTTTGAAACTTTCATAGGTTTTTCTAATACATGTAAATTATACTCAATTTATCATGCTAATGCATACATTAATAATCATTATCCTCCTTTGTATTAATACTTTTTTCCTATTTAACTTCACTTTTCTAACCAAAAAAAAAAATTGAACTACATAAGTGCTCGTAACACCCGTTAGATAGACACAGTGTAGGTCCCGAAAGCAACCTAAGAGGGGGGGTGAATTAAGTTGATGGAAAATTAAAACTTGATGGGTGATTACAAAAGCACAATTAGAAGAGATCAAGTTTTCTTGGTGATATGAACTTTTAAGCACGTAGTGAGATGATCAACCAAGTAGATAAACACAATTAGAACACAAATAAAGATAAAAGAGATGAACTCAAATGGACTACCAAGCTGCACCCAACTTGAAGTCCAATATCTCAAATTCAATTGCTACTTCAATTTGATGAAGTTACACCAAGTTGTACATGGAAGGATCACCACTTGCTTGCATCAATCACTCCTTGATCAAGCCAAGAGGTTTTACAACAACCTTGCTAACCCTCACAATGCTACACACTTGAGCCTTACACTCAATTGAAAAGTAATGCTTGTTTACACACTTACACTACAAGAAAGGAGGAAGACACAAATTCACTCTAGAATTGTTCTTAAAGCTTGTAAGTAATGGTTGCAAAAAGTCATTTACATATCCAGCCTTTATGGTATTTATAGGGTGCAAATTTAACCACCCAAACTGCTCCAATGGTCCTGAATTAAATGCAGGAAAATATAGACGTCCGACACTCAATCCTGCTTCCGACACCACCGTCCGACGGTTTGTTGAGTTCAGACGGACGTCCAACCAAAGACTCACCGTCCCAACCGAAACTCATGTGTCTATCTTTTCAACTGCCGGACGTCAAACTTGGATGATCGTCCAGCATTGTTTTGTAAATTCCGCCGGACGTCAAAGTATCGTCCTATCCTTCTTTTTGGATCCCGTCCCTAATGATTCCTGAATTTTGAGATTAAACCTGTTTTGCTACACTCAGACTTAAAAGGGGATTAGTAAAAATCATCATGGTGGTTTGTTAATCATCAAAATAGCCAACACACAGTTTCATGTTACTATCAATAAAGTAAAGTTGTGAATAACATGGCAAAATGCAAACTTATTGATTACCAAAATCCAATCTAGCTTAGTAGTAGCTAGTAAAACAACATAGAATAAGTTGGTCATGAGGTAAGAAAATATGCAAGTTGCTAGTTAACTCCCAAAAACATATAGTAGTAAAATGCAAGAATGCGTAGTAATTTAAGAAAATACAGTGCTATTACCACTAGCTATTTGGTTAATCATCTCCAAATGGAAATCACTAGTAAATTCATAAAAGTAGCTATTAACCAGCAAGCTAACTTCCTAGTAGGCTTGTTAAACTTGGAAAAAGTGTTTCCGGACTTAAGTGAAATATGTTAAATTTATAGGGCCTAAAGAGAAGCTGATCTGAAATTTGAAGAACCTTCGTGGAGGCAAAAATGACCACATTTATAAGAAATTGATAAAACTCCACATTGATTCAGAAATTACCAAAGGCACAACAAAAATATCTCTGAATGGAACTTTTGGAATTTCAAATCTTCTCATATTCCCTCTCCCTCCCAAACCCCATCCTGTAATTCCTACCTATGCCCTGTATCAGTATAAATCCACAACAGCCCCGTTCAGATATCTGATCCACATTGCAGATAAAAATCTCCAAGAATCATATATTTCTGATCTAAAAAAAAAAAAACACAAATCTTCAATTATCAACATCAATTATTTTTTTCTTTTGGGAATAACAATGGATTTTCCCTTTCATAGAAGCCAACGGGCAAAACCCTCTGCCAGCAACTTTTATGGAACCACCATTTCAGCCCTAAGGAGGTGAAAAGTACGAAAACCATTTTATTATTCATCAGTCAGATGAGTGGCACATAGTAATTGAACACCAAAAAAATAATAATAATCACAAGCAATTCATAGATGGGAAATTGACACTAGTTACCAATTGGATGGCAATTTCAAAACATGATGAGTTTACATACCAAATTGCAAGATGAAGAAAATTAGATGAAAAAGAAACATAAACAAAATTTGCACATCCAGAAAAGTTTTTTGCACACTCAAATTATATACTGGATTGCAAGATTTTCTGAAAATTTTGCAGTCTAACAAATGGTCTATTATTTGGGGATAATTCTCTTAAAAACTCCATGTGCACTTGCGAATTAGAATTTGCCACTTGCAGGTCCAGCAACAGCATTGGATAATCTGCAAACATTTTTAGAAGATTCTATTGCATTGGACTTAACCAAAACTATGGGTTTTGTGCCAAAACTGCTCCAAAACTATGGGCACTGCCCCCTGCAAACCTTATCCCCAATCCAGTATTCAATAAACCTAATCCAATTGACTAACAAAACCGTCATGTCTTGGATAATTGGTGTCTGGATACTGCATGAGCTGACTTCTTTGAGTTTTTTAACGAGCACGCGTTAAAATATCAAAATTTCACCCAGCGTATCGTGTATCTACGCACACTAACAAATATTAATATGGATTAACTAACAAATATTATCCTCTGTTATATATATACATTTTTCTTAATTAATATAGATTAACTTTTTATATATTGATAGTGTAGTGATTTTTTACATTAACTATAAATGTATGTCACATGTGCATGATTTGAATAATTGTTATTATATGGTATGATTTAAACCTGTTAGTGTAAAATATATTATACACTGACAATGTATAAAAAAAACTTAATCAATTAATATTATCTTTTCAAAAATCTAGCATTTGAAGTACATTCTTAATGAATGCCTATTGAGCACCTGATTGCTTTATACCCAAGAATGAAAAGTCTAACTTGGAAAGGAAAAAAAAAAAATCTGATTTCCCCTCAATATCTTACATCTTCTATGGTCCCGTGCAGAGCCACAATTGATGGTTAGGGTCTCCAAAGTTTACCCTATTCGTTCGTGAAAAACAATTATGTCATGATTTTTGGAAATTTTATATACAATAACAATTTACTGGGGCATTTTTTTATTAACTTTTTATGTACTGACAGTGTAATGACTTTTTTTTACACTAGCAACTATAAATATATATCACATGTGCATGATTTGAATTTCAAATCTGAATTCATGTTATGCAACAATGATCTAAACATGCTAGTATAAAAAAAAATGTACACTAACAATATATAAAAAACTTACTCTTATTTTTTTTAATAGATCTTGAGCCATCTTTAAAATTTATACATCTCATAGAGATCATCTTCTTTGATCTAATGCCATTGTCACCCACTCAATTGCAATTTTCCAATATGGCAACTAAGTTCAGGAATTAGGTTTTATTCCAATTATTATTAGATAGTCAGACTCATGTATGAGGTCGACCCTGACCATTAACTTGTCAAATTGCCCATTATGCTTACTAGTAACTTGCATCTAAAGCATTGAGAACAAGATTCCTGGACCGTGAAATAGTGAAATGCTTGCCTTTTGATTGTATCTTGTGGGATAAATCTTAAGTGTTATTTTAACAACTCTTGATAAAAAAGAAAAAGACCTGTTGGTGAGGTTGAATAATAGTCAGAGTGAGTGCTAGTTAGTGCTTAATAGAAGCTCCCTGTTCCCCCTCTCCCCATGTCCCACATCGCTTGTTGAGTGTGTGTGTGAGTAGTGCTTAAATTCCATGGGTGCAACCTTATGTTAACAATTGTTTTTATTGTATCTTGTGGGATAAAGGTTAAGTGTTGTTTTAACAATTCTTGATAAAAAAAAAAAAAAAGAAGAAATAGTGAAATGCTGTATGTAAAATTCTGAGCATGGCACTAAGCACAAAGCAATTTTGCAGCATTTGTTTGCTAAAACAAAATACGTACATGATTTTACATGTATACGTACCTTGTATCTGCCTCAAGGTCGAGGGCCCTATCCAACTAACTTTATATCAACTCCTTGGCGCTATGTTAGATTCATAATGTATTTTGCTTCATAATGCTCTCATGGAATCTGGGATGGATAATATTTCAGAAGCGCGTACATACTTACCTTGTAAGGTTTAACTTCTATATTTTTAAAGATTTTTCCATATTTTTTATTTGAACATAGAATAAGCATATCAAACAAAAAGTGAGCAATAAGTTCACTAGAAAACTCTAAAATTACTATCAATTTCTTCTGAATTGCGACACTTTCTAAATAAATTACATCTTTTCACATCAAATCTCCTTCTCATCCTGTACGCTAAGGACACACAGGATTTTAAAAAAAAAACATTTAGAATATAGGACTATAAATAATATTAATTTGTATTTCCCAAGAAAGTGGTCAGATATGAATCTCTATTACAAGTGAAAGCTGCTATTGGTTCTTGGCCTGCTGACCACATGAAACATGGATAGAGTGGATTTTTATTACAAGTGAAAGCTGCTATTTGTTATTGGCCTGTTGGCCACATGAAACATGATGGATTGCAGTGATTTGTCTTTTTTTTCTTTTTTTTCTTGTCAAACGTCAAATATCATTGATAGATACAAACCACCATACAACACCCTTTACAAATGTTGGGTAAGGACCCTACTAGTTTGTTGTGACTTTGATTTTAGCCACATGAGAAAGGAATTTTCTCATTTCACTTCCTGTACTAAGTTTATGGCAAACTTTGCCAAAGAGTGACTAACTACATTGTCCTCTCTTCTAACAAAACAAAAGGAGCACTTCCAAAAAGATTTAGTTAGCACATGAATGTCATTAACCACTATGGACAAAAGCGAATCATCTACATCAACCATGTTAATTCTATCGACCACCACCTTGCAATTTGAGCAGATTACAACTACTGCCCAGTTTTGCTGCAAGGCATTAACCAAGACAGTTCTAATACCTTCTGCTTCAAGCAAGACAGGTTCAGCATCCGCATCTCTAGGCAAGGCCCAAGTTGAATGTCATTAACCACTATTGCAGTGATTTGTATGCATCTCCGTTTTGCCCTTTCCATGGAGCTGAAGATGTATGCCAACAATGTAAGAACCCGTGATAAGCCATTAATTTGTTAGTACTTTATTTGTTTTTCCTCTTCTTGTCATTGGCAATAGAAAAAATATATAAATGTAAGGAAAGATAATAATTGTTAATATCATGTATATACACACACATATAATAGGCTAGGTAAATTTTAATTGTATTAACGAATGTTCATTAGACATTCATTAGAAAAACCCTATTTTTAAAGAGGGAAGATGAGGAATTCAATTACAAATGATCCTGAAAAGATATGGTCCACTAGCTATTCAATTTTAAAGAAAATAACTTTACTTTTCTTATTCACAAATGTGGTATTTGCCAAGAATATTGTACAATAAGGTTGTTTAAAGTCTCAGTCCACAAACTAAGGCCCCGTTTGATAACACAATTCAGCACTTAAACTTAATGGATTCAGATCTTAACACGTTCAGACTGTTTAATAACCGAAAATAGAACATCTGAATGAATTAAGTGGCACTGAATTTTCTAGGCAAAACTTGCCCTCAAAAATAAGTGATAAACTATTCAATTATCACTGAATGTAATATACATTCAAATGTATTAGATTTAGCACTTAACAATTCAATCACTTAATGTATTCAGACTTCAAACTTCGATTTCAAACTTCAGTTTTTAGATTTTAATTTTATCAAACGCACCCTATGCCTTACTCTACTGTCCACCACCTCCTCTTAGACCAAACAATGGATTATTCTCCTTTTCATCCGTCCCCTTTTATGTTTTTTAGTTGTAGTTTTGACAAATTTGCCACCCATGGAACCTAGCACCTTAGTTTTTATCGCTTTATATTTTTTTCTCCTCAAAGTTTAAAGCCACAGCTTGCCTGGTTCCCCGGTATTCTTCAAAGAGAAATTGAAAATCACCAGTCACCAATATTCTTAGCCAAAAAAAAATGCGGGTCTAACAAGATAATGCCTGTAAATAGCTGTTTCCTTTACCTTTGTGGTACCCATTTACAAATTTAGGTTTTAAGGAAAAAATTTGCCGGACTGACTGGTTCAACTAGTCTGAGACAGTTTCATAGCTTAAAGATTAAGTTAATAAATTATTTTTTGAAAGAAATAAATTAGTTAAAATGGATAAATTCAAAACGGTTGGATTGAAAAGATAAAGAAAAAGCTTCCACTTACCATACACATTTGGAATACAGCCTAGATTATGTGGAATTAATGATCCTTGGATTAATAGGCCAAGAACCATTAATCCCCATAGAATTACATTATCACCATTTTATTTTTTGAGCAATTTTCTTTCTATTTGTAATAAAAAGGTTTGGATAGGTTTAGCTTCCATCATCACTACATATCGGGGAATTAAAATTAAGATGCTATGATGTCCATGTCTTTGGTCCATTGTATGGAATTTGGGGAAGATGATGAGTTCAGATAGCAAATTCCAAAATCAATAATAGCTTATATATGAAGAAAGTAAATTTTGCCCTTTATCAAACCTGAATGTTCCATTCACTTGAAAATTTCATGAAAGGGTGTAAACCTATATACAACAATGCAACTTGCTGTATCCAAAAAAAGAAGTGAAACATGATGCGTATAAAAGCATCATGATTTGGATTACAGTTTTTCAAGGATAAATTTTACATTTTTAATTATCTTTTTATTTTACATACATCATTAAATCATTATAGGCAAACAAATTTTTTTTTTTTTTTACAAAAGTCCAAAAATAGCAAAAAGCAATTCAAGGGGGATTAAGTTTGCAGTTCAGGACTTAGGGTCTAGTTACTTTTTTCAGAAAAAAAATTATTTGATAATCTGCAAATGTACGTTTTAAAGATTCCATTGCATCGGTTTTATCAATAAAAGTTTTGTCGAGTTTCAAAAAAAATCTATGGGAAAAAGCGCTCCAAAACCATTGGCGACGCCTCTGAAAGCTTTATCCTCAATCAATCCAGAATCCAATATATTCACTCCAAACCTTAATAAACAAGCTGATATGGCTAGTCCATCATGATTGCATGCACCGACTTTGAACAGAGGAATGGGGAAGTCTGAGCCATTAACGCCTAATATTGCTTCGCTGCTTACGTGCTATTAGCCGTCCAGGTAATAGCTCCCATCCGCAGAATATCTATTATCTCAAATAGGTCCAATTCAAAGCCCTTAAAAATGAAGGGACAAAAAATTAAGGCCTCCAATTTGGAGGTTTACTGGGCATGTGCATAATAACAAATAAAAGATAATTGTCTTTTTTTTTTTGGGGAAATTTTGGACACCCGTGAAATTTTGATATCTTGTGATTGTTTTAAAGTGTTATCGTAATTGATATTTTAAATAAATTTTTATTGGGATAATATCAAAAACCTTAGCTGAAATTTTTTCTAATATCACTTGGCACCTTAAACTTTTAAAAATATCACTTATCTTCATTACTTTTGTATTTTATGTAAAAAAATTTTTAAAAGCCCTAAATTACACTTTTCCACATGTCACTAAATAAAGAGACTCCTAAACCACTTTGTTTACTCCAAGAAAACCACACCTAAAAAATAATTTCTAGTAGTACCACCACATCACAAAACTATAGTCCAAAATAAATTTAGAAAACAAAAAAAGATAATTGTAAAGAAATATAGTAGCACCTATCCAACTCTATATGCTCAAAACTAACCTTTTATGAACCTTATTTTTATTCTCAACCTCTTCTTAGCAAGTGGTTTCAAGTTGGACTAAATCATTATAAAAATTTATCCAAACAAATAAAGAAATCATATCCCACTCTATTATAATTATAAAAAGAAAAGGATATACAAGTTTTAATTTACTATATTTATAAATAAAAAATTGCATAGTCAGCCAAAAAAATGAGTAAGAGAAAGTGCTGAAGAAAGTGAAAAGAGAAGGAAGTGAATTTTACTTCTTTTTCTTTAATTTTTTGAACCCTATTTATTTGATACGTGAATTATGTAACCAACAAGGGCTAATAGAGCCATTTTACAATTATGAGAGGAGGTGAGTAACATTTTTTAAAATCTTAGGAATGTTAAGTGATATAAGATGAAACCTTCTGATATTATCCCAATTTTATTTTCTAAAACAGGGACTCGGCTCCGTTTGGATTCCTTGATTTTATCTGTTTTTGAAAAACTTTTCACATTTCAAATGTTACAATAATACACCAATTAAAAAGAACACCAAAAACATCAATCCAAATAAATATTTAAAAAACAACTCACATATACACAAATAAAAAAATTTACCTTCTTCTTCCACCCTTTCCCTACCACCACCCACCACCACCACTGCCACCTTTACCCACCTTCTCCCTCCCCCTCCCTCTTCCTCCGTCCCTCCCTCTTCCCCTTTCCCTCTCTCTTTGCCTCGCCTTTCCTCTTCCTCCCCGCAACAGAGAGGAGGGGAAGGGGGAGAAAAGAGAGATGGAGGAAGAGAGAGAGAGATAGAGAGAGAGAAGGAAGAGGAAGGAGAGGTGAAAGAGAGAGAGGGAGGGGGAGGAGGTGGGGGTGGTGATAGGTGGTAGTGGTAGGTGGTGGTGGGGATGAGTGGTGGTAGGTGGTAGGTGGTGGTAATAGGGGAGGGAGGTAGGTGGTCTAATTTTTAAAAAATATCCCAAATAAATTTTTAATTTTAAAAATACCTCTAAAATATAACCCTAAAAATATTTTAAAAAAACACCCTAAAGACATCTACAGGAATTGTATTTCACATCTCAAATATTATAATAATATTTTTAAAAAATACCTCCAAAAAAATAATTAATCCAAACGGAACAAGTTATCAAAAGAGATTAACCACCTGGGGCTAGCGAGGGATTAAAAAGAAAAAAGTTATCTAAAGAGGTCCATTGATTGGACAAACGCATGCACATACGTGGACCACTTGGTGTCACATTATGGCCTATAGACCATTTTTCTCCTATCTATCGTGGATTTTGTTGTCCGTGTATCCAGAGAGGAAATGCTTCATTGATTAGACCCTGTTTGAACAGTATTTTGAGGTATCTTTGAAAAAAAAAATTAGTGTAACACTTTTTTAGGATGTAAAGCATGTAATAAAAAAAATTATTGGAAACTGTGTAGAAAGAGTATTCACGAAAAATGTAAAATTTTACCTCCAAAAAATCACAATTCAAATTTTTTAATAATTTTGGGAAGAAAAGGAAAATAGTTCAAATAATTTCCCTAAGATTCTTATTTAACCAGTATCTGGAAATGTATTCCACTTACAGGCTATTGATTGGTCCATGGGGACTCTCCGGAATAAAGTATATGGCATGTGTGTCTACTTTTTCTCAGAAAGAATATCATGAAAAAAGAAATATGTTATTGCTTTATCAGTTCTATTATGAAAGTTGTTTTCACTGGATGAATATCATGAATGTAGTTTTTTCTTTTTAGGGGCAAAAATTCATCTGCACATTTAGCTTACAATTGTTGTACCTTTAAGAACTTCAAGAGGAAAATTCCATAACACGAGCCCTCACTTGCTTTCAACTCTAATGAGTGAAAAAAAAATATTTTATCTGATTAATTTTAGGCAAACAAAAAAAATGTTAACAAATGTTCTTGAAAAAGATGATTACTTCAAGATTTTTAGTACGTGCGTCACATTTTCTTTCTGTCAAGTGGTTAAGAGAATTGCTCTAGATTAGCCGCCAGCTTTTTGTATTTTTTTTTTGGAATAATTGTTTAAAAAGAATACTATAGCACTTTTTTTGATATAATGTATATGAGATTAAAAAAAATGATTAAAAATATGTTTATAATGCAAGCAGATAAATTTGTGTAAATAATTTACTATCCAAACACCGCACAATCATGCAAGTTGAGCAGCAGAACAGTGGAACAATCACGCCGGTGATGACCTGGTAGAAAATGAGAAATTATTTGTCGACAAAGGTTTATAAAAGTCAGTGGAATAATTACAATCTGGTGATACCCTGGAAGAAAATGAGAAATTATTTGTCGACAAAGGTTTATAAAAGTGATATCATTGTCTGGATGATGTAACATGATTTTTACCTTGTTCACAATTCTTTAGGATTCAATTACTTATTTCTGGGTAAAATACGTGGGGATTGTTTGGATAAAATATTAGTTACAATAATTTATAATGTGGTACATTTGAGATGAAAAAGTAATTATAACGATAAAAATGATGATTAAAAAATGTGTATGATATGAGTACAAATATTATTTCAAATATTACAAATATTACATATCCAAACGGGATAATTTTAGAAACCTCCCCTGAGGTTTCTCATTATATCATTTAGCTCCCTTGAGGTTTTCAAAATCTCACTTACCTCCCTTGGATTGACATTTCTTGTAACATTTTAGCCCTTTTGAAGGAAATGCAAGAAAGATAAAACTTTGTTCCAATACTACCATTATATTATCTTACTTATGAAGTTTACAGCAATAATAAAAAATAAATTAAGGTTAAATTTTTATAAGGTGTAAATTTATTCACATAAACAATTTATTTTAGTTTTATTGGAACAAAAGTAAAATTTACACCTTGAAAATTTTACACAATGAAAAATTCACATGTATGAAGAGGTTATTTTAGTTTACAATACAACTTAAACTACATCATATATTGAAATACATATTTCAAAAAAAATTTCTTGAGTTCCTTAATTATAACTGCTTATGAAAATTTTCAAGATGTTAATTACTCACCAAAATCCTCCTAAGAGATTGACTTTGACTAGATTTAATTGATCCATGTCCTTTACTATCCTAATAGAATATTGATGTAGAGAAATATGGGACCATTATTAGATTGGAATTTTTTTTAATATACATATTTTGGTTTAAGAATTTGATTTTAGTTTGGTTTTTTGGTTAAACAGTTATTAAGAGTAAGGGTAATATTGTCAAGTTGTGACCTTTAATAGAAATATTTAGTTTTGTCAACCTATAAGGGAAATATGTGAGATTTTAAAAACCTCAAGAGAGCAAGTGATGTTATGAAAAAGCTCAGGGAGGTTTCTGAAATTATCCCTATCCAAACAGATAAACTTTTGCGACTAACTTACCTATCAGGTCAATCTCTTATGCCATGCGTCAGGTACAGAGTAGAAGAGCCCTCTTCCGAAAACTTCGTACAATAATTAAGAAGATTGTTGATTGTCTCAGCCGACAATGTAAGCCAGCTCTACCGTCCACCACACCTTAGACCTGACTTAACGATGTAGTATTCTGCTTTTCCATCTTTTGCCTTTTTATTTTTATTTTTTTTGCCGCAATTAGGAAACAAACAAAACCAGCTCGTATAAAAGACAAAGCAGCACTATATTATCCAACACTACATATATTTTGGATATTTTCTTTTTGACTATCTTGCCAGCCATATGACACGGACCGCACGCGACCACGCCTATTCGTGTGTGCGACCGTGCTCATCTGTCGTACGATCGGCCACAAGACATGCACTACTACGCATAAGTCATATGGAAAAAATTAAGATCGGTAGTAGTTTGACACCTTTTTATGACTCGTAAGAATAATGTCATATGGGTCATGGGCAATGTTTAGATGCTCTTGTAGAGGTGTTAGTATGTTTGTTTTAGTGTCTAGAAATGTGTGAAAGACCCTAGAACACCCCAAAACATTCGAAACTGTTCTAGGCCATTCTTGAATCTTGTAGTAATGAGGAACTTGTAGAATTCTCTAGAAATTAGGCAAGTTGTGCAAGTTGCATAGAGGTTTCTAGAACCTCATGGTTGCCCATAAATAGGCCTAACCCTCAACCATTTGTAACCATCCAAGAATCCAGGACTTCAAGCTATTGTAGAGAAGTATTCAAGAAGTCTTTCTAGGTTTCCTTTCCTTCTCTCCTTCTTTTCCTAGCTTCTGCACAAAACTCGCACAATAGAGGTTAAAAGGCTGAACTAGCGACCGTTCATTGCTTAAGTCTTGAGTATTATTAGTGCCACACGGTGCGTGTGCTTGTAGGAGGATAAGCAACCCTTGACACATGGAACCTAATACCAGTTGCAGAATTATGAAGGAAATTCAGTGGAAGCAAAGTTAATAAATGAAATTTTACTAATTATAATATCAAAAAATATGTTTAACTAACGAATATACACCAAAAGTTATTTGCATAATTAATCTACTATTTAGCAATAAAATGAATCTCTCTCAAATATCACATTCCTAATAAAGGATTCTTACACTTCTACTCCCACAATCCTAATAAACTTATGTTGGACTTGAGGAGTTGTAGCACCATCCTTTGACTTGGAAGGACCGAAATAATCTAAAATAATAATAGCCTTTGTTGCAGCACCACCCTGACTAACCTGAGTAAAATAAGTGTGAAAGGGAAATAAAATATGTAGTGAAAAATTTTAAAAAAAACTTTTCAAATAGATTTGTAGATAGCACATTAGAATAGATCAAGAAGAAGAGCAAATACAAATTGAATCACTTTCTTTGTTTAGACAATGTGGTATAGTTTATTTTAAATACTGTCAAATTATTTGAACATGGAGACATATAAACAAATTGAACGCTACTACTCTAAATTTTGCAGAAGAATAGTGAGGGTAATTTTATTTAAGTGTAAGGGTAAATTTATAATTTTATATGCATATATACAAATTTTGATGGGGACAATTCTATATATAGATTGGCTACTTTTCCATAGACAAGTTTGTCATTAACAATGGTACAGTAACATAATTCAAAAACACTACCAAAAATACTTTGTAATTTCAAACGCAACTCATAAAACATAACCAAAAAAAAAAAGAAAAAGAAAAAGAAAAATCCTAATACCTTTTCTTCATCCTCAACAACCACAACTACCCACCTGGCACCACTACCACCTAAGCAACCAGCACTGTCTATCATTCCTCTATTTCCTTCCCTCCTCCCTCTCTTTCCTCCCTCTCCTCCCATCTAGGATAAAGATATCAACAAGGGATAAAGATATCAACAACCTTTCCATGCTTATCAAACAACGGAAGGAGATCATCAATGGTTGTGCCTATTTAACATTTCCACCACGAGAGAAAATCAATAGTTAAAAAGTATAGAAAATAAAATGTAACAAATAAAAAGAGAATATACTGGGTTTTATGGAAAAGATGTACCGAAAGTTATGTTGAGGACGACAAGAGAATACGTGGTGATGTCCAATGGACCTGACCTTCCGAAGTGTGACATACTGTCTCTCTTTCTCTGCATCCAGTGATTGGCCTAAAGTTCTCTGACGCTACTCGTTGGAAAAGCTTTTTCCCTAGAATGAACTCTCCTAAAATCGGTTGCGACTCGGTCGCAAATTCTTTTGGCTGCAACCGTGGCAAGAAGGTTGTGGCTGGAGGGCCAGAGAGGAGGGGGTCTAGGAGGGCAGGAGAGGAAAGAAAGGAGGAGGGAGGAGGAGAGGAAGAAAGGAGAGAGAGAAGAGAGGAGGAGGGAGGCGAGAGGGAGGTTGATGGTGGTGGTGTGTGGTGGGTTGGGAAGAAAGTTTTAATATTTTAAAAATATCCCAATAAAATATTAAATTTTAAAAACACCCAAAAAAACACATACAGTAATAAATTTTTGGACTAATTTCAGAAACCTCTCGAGCTTTATCCTGAAATCACCTGGCACTCATGAAGTTTTGAAAATTTCACATAGCTCCTCTTGAATGACACATTGTGTAACATTGTCACCCCTTGTGGTAAAAGTAATATTAAAAAAAATGCATTGGAGAAGAGAGATCATATTATCTTTCCATTTTAACCCTTGTGCATTTTGATTTATGAATGTTGAAATATGATAAAAAAAAATAAAGGACAAATAAGGTGGAATATTAAACTTAGTATATGAGAAAGTATATGTGCAATAAGTAATAAATTTATTTGTTTTGTAATTAGAGAATATTGGTATGTGCAATGGAAGGTTCTAAAACTACTTCAACAATATAAAAAGGTAAAAGTTTCAAGAGATTTGATCATGAAAAAGAGGAAATTAAGAACAAAGATTTTGCAGCAAAGGGACACAAAAATTTTATCACAAATAAGGAAATTAGAATGAAAATTTTAGGAGATCGGTTAGTGGCAAAGATGAATATCAAAAGCAAAGATTTTTACAACAAAGAGAAAGAAAAATATTCTAGATAACATTCTTGTTATTTGCCTTTAGTAGCTTGTACGATTTTTTTTTTATTTTTTCCCAACCTTTTGCTACTTAAAAAAGGTACAAAAATGTTAGGGATAATTTCGTCATTTCAATACCTCTAATTAGGACATCTAGTCACATCATATTGATAAGGGAGGTAAATAAAATTTTTAAAACTTGGAAGGTGCCAGGTGATATTAGGATAAACCTCAGGGGAGGTTTCTGAAATTAACCGTAAATATATTCAATGCTACAATGAAGTATTTCAAAAATATTCCTAAAAACAGCTAATATATATGGAGCTAAATTTTGTTGAACGATAGTTTGGGCGGTTTATTTAAGTGTTGGGCAAAACTATAATTGTATATGTAAATATGGAAATTTTGGTGAGATCGGTAGGAGGGCAATTGTTACTACTGCCCCGCTTTGTCTCCATCTCTGCCTAACATCTTTTTGCCACTGTATATAATTTTTTTTCCCTCGAAGTTTAAAGCCACACCTTGTTTGGTGCCCCTAGTACTCTTCAGAAAGAAATTCGAGAGAAGTTGAACATCAACAGTCACCGATATTCATAGGAAAAAAAAATGGATGCAGGACTAACAAGATGATGCCTATAAATAGTTGTTTCCATTACCTGTGTGGTAGCCATTTACAAATTTAGATTTTAAAGTGGGGAAAAATTGTGGGATTGACCGGTTCAACCAGTCTAACACAATTATATAGCTTAAATATTAAGTTAATAAATTCTTAGAATGGATAAATTTAGAAGGGTAGACTGATCAATTTTCTAGATAAGATAACCAAAAATTTCCATTTACCATCCACATTTGGAATGCCTCCTAGATTATGTGAAATTAATGATCTTTGGATTAATAGGCCAAAGCTGCTAATTCCGCAGATTATCAAAATCTGTCTATTTTTTCATTTTTTGGGTAAAGATACTATAAAATGAGTAAAAGTTAATGGTAGGTGATTTTCTATTAAATAGTTTGGATAAGATTGGCTCCGATCACAACTATAAATCAAGGAATACCTTCAGACCTTAGGTCTATATGTAGTGACCATATCTCTTGTTGTTGATTTTGAACAAACATCTGCTGAGATGAAAAAATTAACTACTTAAGAATCTAAATTAACTACCAAAGTTAATGAAAACTTCAAGTAATTTCTTTTATTCAATAACTGTAATAGACTTGAAAAAAAGAGCAAAATAGAAAGATAATTATTTAGAGCACAAGTGATATAGTCAGTTGTCGATAACGATCCATATGCACCTTCCACAGCAATTATAATTAAGATGCCATATCGTCTATGTATTTGATCCACTGTATGGAAATTGGGGAAGATGATGAGTTCAGATAGCAAATTCCAAGAATGGTTAAGAAAATGATTTTTGCATTTTATAAAACCTAAATGTGCCATTCACTTGAAAATTTCATAAAAGGGCGTAAACCTATATACCACAATTCAATTTGATCTAGAGGTAATTTCAGAAACCTTCCTTGAGGTTTTCTGACAATTTCACTTGGTTCTCTTAAATTTTAAAAAGTCTCACTTACCTCCCTTATTTTAACCTTTTTGTATCATTTAGAAACCGTTTTAAAATATTATATTAAAAAATTCATTTTGGGAGAGTAACAGTAATCTCAAAATTAACCTTTTATTGTCTTTCTTTTTATTACCATGAGTCTATTAATAGTATGAGAAAATAAAAATAAAAAGTATGAAAATTTATCCTAATTGGACAAAATATATTTTTATATACAAATCTAATATTTAAAATTTTGCAAATTACAAAGATAATATTTTTCTTTATTGTAAAGTGCTTTGAGTTAATTTAAGATTTCTTATAAATCATTTATATATTTTTGAATTTTCTATTTTTTGTCTAAATTGAAGGATTGAAAACTAAAAAGATTAAAAATTTTATATAAATTTATTTGTATTGTTTTTAAGACAGTGCAAAAGGGCATTATCATGGTTATAAATTTTTGAGAGTATTATAAATATTTCATAATTTAAGTAATTTAACATAGCTGGTCTGAACCGACAGCATAAAAACTACTAAAGAGTTTTTCAGTCTCGTTATCAACTTTTAAATTTTCATCAATGAACTGCATCCATCCATTTACAAAAATTAAGAGATAAATTTGGTATATTATGGTAATTAAGAAATCACAAGAAAAGGGTAGATTTGGAATGAAATTACACTCACTCTCAAAAATGAGTTTTTTAATATTATATTTTGAAATGGGTTTAAATGTTACAAAAATTTTAAAATAGGGGAACTAAGTAATTTTTTAAAGCTTGGGGGTGCCAAGTAAAATTATTATAAACCTCAGGGGAGGTCTGTGAAATTATCCCTTTGCTCTATCCAAAACAGAAAAGTGCAGCATGATGAATATACAAGCATCGCTTCACACTCCTCAAATTAAAGTTTTCATCTGTTCCCTTTTTATGTTTTTTTGATGAATATAATCTGCAAACGTACGTTTTAAAGATCCCATTGCATTGGTTTTATCAAATAAAAGTTCTGTCAATTATTGAAACAAAACTATGGGACAAAATGCTCCAAAACTATTGGCAACGCCTCTGAAAACTTATCCTCAATCAATCCAGAATCCAATATATTCACTCCAAACCTTAATGAACAAGTTGATATGGATAGTTCATGACTGCATGCACCGACCTCTGAGCAGAAGAATGGGGAAGTCTGAGCCATCAACACCAAATGTTGCTTCATTGCTTACGTGCTATTAGCCGTCCAAATAATAGCTGCCATCCACGGAATATCTTTTATCTCAAATAGTCCCATTCCAAGTCCTTAAAAAAAGAACGGAGAAAAAAAAAATTAAGGCCTGCAATTTGGAGGTTTAATGGGCATGTACATAATAACAAATAACTGATAATTATCTCATTTATTTGTCTTTTGGAAATTTTAGACGTCGAAGATCTAATACTACTAAGTGCAACCCATAAAACTTTAAATATCTTGTAGGAAAATAGAATGAAGTCGAAATAGAGTTTCGGGGATACTTTTGCCTGGAGAATTTTTTCCCTTTCTGATTTTTAAGAAAAAACTGATCTTTTCCAACCACATTGTATATTGATCTAACATTTCTGTTTTAAGGTGGTAAGCTTAACTTTGACTATATGACACAATGAACTCGCTTGATCTCAACGTTTGCATTTTCTCTCTCTCTCTCTCTCTCTCTCTCTCTCTCTTTTTTTTGGTAGCATTATATTGCTTTTCATGATTAGCTATTTCAAGTTGCTTTCATGGTATGGTACCTTAATAGATCAGTTGTGCAATTTCTAGTTCCCTGTTTTCAATTGCAGTCATCATAGAAGTCATTTTTTGCCAAAACGAAATACCTATATAATCTCTTCGTGCATGTCTTTTTCCTCTAGGTCAAGACCCTTGAATTCACAATATCAAGTCATTCAAATAGACTCATTGGCTTTATGTAATCATATTAGATTGATTTGAAGCCTTGAAATTGTTTTGATGAAATATGCAATATATAAAGGGTTTTTCCATTGTGTGCCTAAGAGGTGGTAAGGAACTTAATTGTCTACAAAAATTGAAAATCTTCTTCCCTAAAATTTACTCAATTAAAAGGTTGGATGATAATATTTAAAATATATAGTGTCCCCCCTATCTTTTACGTATATCTACCCTCTATCTCAAGGCACCGAACAGAAAAAATCACATATAAAAGCTCACAAGAAGTTTAGCCTGTTTGGATTGCAATTTTTCAGAATTTTTATAAAAAAAAAAAAGGAATACATTGTAATAATTTGATATATATGACATAAAAAGGAACTACTACCAATGTTCATTTACTTTGATCCGAGCTAGGGACGCAATCAACCATGAATTTTTCGTTAGACGTGAAAGTTGCTAAGAGAAGCTTGTCCGTTGTTCATTAATTCATTTCTGGCCGCATGAAGCATGGGATACAACAATTTTTTTTCTGCAATTTGATTCTTTAACGGCCATTTCCGTGCAGCTAAAGAAAATGCATGCATTCTAAAAAGTAAACCCGTGACGAGTATTAAAACTTTTCTTACTTTATTTGTTTTTCTGTTTTTCTCATGACAACTTTATATATATCTTTTGATGCAAATATGATGAGCAACGGAATTTTAGAAGAGCAGAAAAAATAATTGGTCCCCAAAAAAATTAAAGTTTAAAGAACTAAAGTAACTCCAACTTTTCTCATTCACATGATTCTTCCAAACAATTCTACAACATGGTTGGTTAATACGAACAAACAATAGAGTATTGTCTTTTCTTATCTTTCTTTTCCCATATTTTATTATGTGGGAGTTGAAGGGATAGGCCGGTTTTAATACGAACAAAATCGTACCAACAACCAGGACAGTTCATGTGGATGGCAAAGCCGTGATAAATTTGGGATCTTTTGTTGTAGACAAATTTTGGCCACTCATGCAGCTAAACACCTGTTCAAATGCATTTCATTCAAAAAAAAAAAAAAAAGTGTATCCCAACCATCATCTAATTGTTAGGATTTTATAACTTGTTTGAATAGCTTTTTTTTTTTGAAATTTTGAAAGAAAAATGTACTATAAGAATTTGATGTATATGAAATAAAAAAAAAAGTGACAGATTTGATATGTATGAGATAAAAAAGTGACAGATTTGATTTATATGAAATGAAAATGTGTTAGAAAAATGTGTTTGCAGAAAAAAAAAAATTTTTTGGTTGGAAAATTTTTTTGTTTTTGGACTGCAAGAGGGAACTCAAGTTTATCTACAATTCTTGACATTTTCCGTTCGTTTGTAAAAATAGGTATCCATGTTTTATCATCCCAATGAAAATTAATGTTCTTTATGCAGTAATTATTTCATTCCAAAATATATAATACAGTAATTATTTATTTCCAAAACATACGTATAATGGAGTCTTGATGTGAACCTTATCCATATCTATGATTCCAGCAAAGAACACAGTCAGCTACGCTGTGAAACAACACTGGCAAACTGACATCTATACATTTAATTTCCAACAAAGGACACAGCCAGCCATGGCTTGCGGGCTAAATCTAGTCAAGCCGAAATTGCTGTGAGCCAACATCGGCTAACTGCCAAATTAGAGTATTAGAACCACCCATAATATAGATAATCATGTGACCATTCCCTAATCTTAAGGCCAAAAGCCAACCCTAGATATACTATATGGAAAATTCCATAATAACCATATACTATTAAAGTGACACAAATAAATTAAAAGATAATTCACCTTCTTGATTTTAAAAATTTTTGTATTTTGTATCTATCAGTTAATAATATTGTAATTTTATCATCACTTTGTTTCATCAAATCATGTGAGAGATATATCTATTAAACAAATTTTTTTTTAAAAATCTCTAATTTGTTGAATTGATGATGAGAAAAATTTTTCTACGAAGTTGTTAAACTAACTTTCTTACTTGTTGTAGGATTCTCTTTATACAAATATATCTCTATTCTTCATTGGAATTACAAGCATAACCATCCTTTTTTATAAAATCGTAGCTTAAATGAAAATAAAGGCTTTTTTTTTCCTTTCACATGAGTACAAATGTTAAAAGGAGTGATATTCACATTAATGATCCATTCAATGAATTATCTTTCGAGTCATCTCAAAAAATTGTATATTTAGTGATCTATTTATAAAAAATGTATATTTTTAATAAAACAAATAACTAATAAGAATTTTTCTAATAAATCCATTATGCAAGTTGTCAATAAGTGTCCATGGTATATATCTTAACGAGTGTTCAATGGGTAAACGTTAGATAGACCCAAGTTACCCACCAAATAAAAGCATTCAATGTCTGTTTATTATAGATGAGGATATTAAAGAACAGCAATTGTGATACCATATAATATGTTTTTCATAAGGCAAAACTATACGGAATATCAAAATTGCGGATGTCTAAAGATCACGAATTTATAATCACATGTCCAAAGCAATAACTAAGATACGTTGTGTTCTTTTTTACCGTACAGGATATTTTTGTCTCCAAATTTTAAGCATTTCATAACATTATTATATCAAGTAATGTCAACAATTTTTGCCTCCAAATTTAAGCTCCATAAAACTTTGTATATCAAGTAATATCACCAATTTTTTTCCTAAGAAGGATAAAAAAAATATCAAGGAAAACATTAATCATCACCACTAAAGTTTTTTTTTTCGGGTCTTTTCAGAGGCTAACAAGAAATTTTTTTTTTTTTTTGTGTTTTATGTAGAAGTACTTATATGCCTTGTGGTGGCCAAAAGCAAGTTAATTGAAGAATATTATATATGAAATTAAGTTCTCACTCCATAGAGTAGAGCTATAACAATAAACATTTGGCATGCGAGTGCCCTAGAGCACTCAATAAGAAGAGTTTCAGGTGTTAGTAGTTTTTTAAAAAATATAATTAATTTAAAAGTGTCTAAATACAAAAATACTGCAATAGTTGTGAATATGTGTATTCACATGATAAATTATGTATAATTTTAAGTGTATTAACAAGTATCCATTAGACACTAGAAAAATCCAGCAAATAAAAGTAAAGGGTAAAATAATTTCATTAATTCTTCTAAAGTTGTTATTTAACTAGGGCAACATGAAAAATCTTGGGAAGGAATATATAAACCATGTCTTGAATCCAGGCAACCAAATAATTAAAGTTCAATTAAGTGGGCTTCGGTTTGTTATATTTATGTTTTAAATGGTGTTGGACGAATTCCAACCATCTCATTAATAAAATCGTTTTTGTTTTCTATCCCAAAAAAAAAAAAAAAAGTATGTGAAGATTCCTAAAAGACTTCTAATTATTAGAGTCTAAAATTTGTTTGGATTTCTAAAATAGATTCAAGAAGGAACTCAAGTTTATCTATAATTTTTTTTTTTAACATTTTTCCAACTAGCTTTTAAAAATGCATATCAATACATCAGCCTAATGAATCTATTATGTTCTTTAGGCACTTGTCATCTTCTTTTCCAAATATTTAGAATCATATTTTGAGCCCTTATCGAAAGCTCCAACAAAGAACACAGTCAGACATGAGCATATGACAAATGAGATCTGTTGGCTGACTTCCATTCATCCAGACTTCCTACAAAGAACACAGTCAGCTGCTAAATTTAGCCAAGCAGAAGATGCGGTGAAACAACGTTGGCTGGCTACCCAATTAGCTGACCGATAATATAGGTATCCATTGTGACCCTCTTCCCTAAGCAAAAGCCCATCCGAAACATACTGACTATTCAAAGTTCCTAAAAATCCTATATATAACAAAAAAAAAAAAAAAAATCCTGTATCCCACTCCTTGTCCATTAAACAAACTTCCTTTTAAGTCTCCAATCCTCATAAAAGAATTTTTAGGAAGATTTTAATAGCACTTACCTATTTGTTAATGGCTCTCTTTTTAAGTTTTGACCACCATATGAGTTACTAAAAATATCCCTATTTTGAATTGAATTTACTTTTTTAATGAAGTTTGATAAAAATCAAGAGTAGAGGTATTTTTATCCTCTCACACAGGTAAAAGAAGTCGAGCAATGTTTGGGTTTTTTATGGATAGGTAATTTTTTGCCTATATTATGAAATCATTTTCTAATATTTATTTTTAATTACATTTTTATTTCACATCGGTTACATCACAAAATGCGCTATAATGTTATTTTCAAAATATTTTTTAAATAATTTTTATCTAAACACAATTAACATTATCCTAGTTTTAATTATCTACTATGACACGCTTTGTAGTATATCCAAATGTAATGTGAGGTAAAACGTTGATGGGACAGATACCAAAACATGAGATTCATAGATTTGGTTTTAAACTAATAACGATAATTTCTAAATAACATTATCCAAACCAAACATAATTAAATTTTTTTGGATAAAGTTAAAATCGTATACACGTTATTCCCATCCATGTCAATGACCCCACAAACCCTCCACTTTTCCTCCTTCCATTATCTTAGTAGTTTATTTACCCTCTTTCCCATTTGTTGCTTGTCCCCTCTTTCTCCATTGAGCCTCGTCGTCTCTCTTCAAGTCTCAACTATCAAAAATAAATAATCTGTCAAACAGAGATTTTCTTTTTCCCTTGTGTTTCTTTCCGGGTATAAAGCTGCAGGTTTGGATTTTGAGCAATAAAGGAGGCGTCTTTCTTGGATTTCCATTTTCATTTGATAGAAAGTTTGGCTCTTGATCCAAAAAGAGAAGTGGGTTTTTCTGGGTTTTCAATCTTTTGACATTATAAGCTTGAAAATTTTGTTTTGGAGGTATCAGAAATGGCTTGTTGTTTGAAGACTGGTTTCTGTGTTGTTTCTGGTTCAAGTGATACCCTTCTTGGCTGTAGAGCCAAAGGGTCTTTAGGGGTTTCTCCATCTGTTGGGGCTCTCCAGTTTTCAGATTCAAGAAGATCAAAAGATTTCATGGGGAAACAATTGGATTACTCGGTCCAAAATTCAGCCTATTGGGGCAACAAAGTCTCAACTACTTTTTTCTGTTAAGGTATGAATCATGTTGCTGGCACAAAATGAATCATGTTCCTTCCTTACAAAAAAATGAATCATGTTCCTGGCCTCTTCTTCTTTTCTTTTTTTTTTTTCTCTTTTTTTTCTTGGTTAACCTTGAATATTTGTGTGTGGCTTCAAAGTCACGAACTTTACTCAAATTTTTTCTATGACTATTTTTAGGCACAAGCATCAATTTGCGTTAGCAGAGCTTTGAGATGGTGGGAGAAGGCTCTTAAGCCGAACATGATTGAGATCCATTCTGGCACAAGAATTTGTGGATTCATTGTTAAGTGCTGGAGATAGATTGGTTATAGTTGACTTTTATTCCCCTGGTTGTGGAGGTTGCAAGGCTTTGCATCCCAAGGTATTACTGCAAAATGTGCTCACTTTGGATATTAGGGTATTGTTGTTAAGATTGATTCTCTATTTGGATGGTTTTATTACCAGTTGTGGATTTTATTGGCAACTATATTTTGTGTTTAGTGCTTTTAGTTACCCATTTTATTCTCTGTTGTTAGATCTGTCAACTGGCTGAATCAAACCCAAATGCAATTTTTCTCAAAGTCAATTGAAGAACTCAAGTCCACAACATGTGCCATTGTTTGCATATCCATGTCCTACCATTCTTCAGATTCTACAGAGGTGCAGAGGGGCAGGTTATGTAGCTTCAGTTGTACTAATGCAACGGTAAGGAAATTAACCCATCAGGATTTTCATGCTTCATTAGTAAAAGAACTGTAATTTTTGTTTCTGAAGCTTGTTCTTCTGTTATGCAGATTAAGAAATTTAAGGATGCTTTAGCAAAATATGGGACTGATAGATGTAGTCTTGGTCAAGCAAGGGCTAGAAGAATCTGAGCTATTGGCTTTAGCCTCAATTGGTCAAATATCAACAAATGTGCCATTAGATTATGCAACTGAGGAAGCAGGATAGGCAGCTGGCGGATGCGGTGTTGAATGGTTTGATTTGTCCAGTCCTGTGGTTAAAGATGAGAATAAGAGGAAGTCAATCAAGGCTCTGCTGTTGTGATAGCTAATCTAGAGATTAGTGATTAGTCCTAGTTAGGAGAATTCTTATGGGGTAAAGAGCTCCCTTAATCCTTTTTAGAACATTCTGCTTTGAAGAATGTCCTTATTGAGGGGTTATCCAGAAGCAGGGATCTTGGTTTTTTTGGATAAGCCCCTTGTTAGTTAATCTGTTAGCAGATGAAAAAATTTGTGTTAAAGACGGTTATATCTTTCGAGGATTATCCTTATCTTGTGTGATGTGTCATTTGCTGTAAAGACATTACTTTGAGTACATGACCATCTTTCAAGGATTATTACTTTGAGTACATGACCATCTTTCTCATAAATGATGAATGAATTTTCCCTTAGATTTCCAATGCTGCCACCAAAACAGCATGCCCTGGTACTTCATCTTGATGACCAGGATTTTCCAGATTTTGAAGATTCTTGATGAATAACACAAATAATTACTCATGTTTACAAACTGGCCTTCAATTTTGTTTTCCAAATATTTACACCTTTTATAAGTCTTCAAAGTCATTAGACTAGAAATTTATCCTTTGCAACTCTATCATCAGTTCAGTCAGTAGTTAGTATTCCCCTTATACTTGGCAACAATTCCATTCAAGACATATCTATGCATAATCACAGGAGATATAGTGGTAGTAGTCCATCAATTATTATTATTTTTTTTTTTTTTTTTTGTTTTTCAAATGCCTTTGTCATCCATATACCCAATAGACAACCATGCGATAATCAAACATCTGCTTGAAAATTAATTCTGAGATTGTTCTTGTTTTGCTTTCTTGGATATGCAATCAACCCTTTGTTACTGGCGAGACCAATTCAACCAATGCGAAAA
>VZDL01000072.1:0-72467 GCA_013103745.1 Gardenia jasminoides
GGCATTATTAAAGGGTGATACCCCAGAGGGATCGCGATTTTTCATTGTATGGTGCATACCCCAGTATTACAAAGGGTCCTGGCTAGGACAGGCATCCCACAATTATATAAGTTCAATCACTAATCCCTTTTCGCCTTTTCTTTCAAATAAATCTAGTCCCCTTGGAATAGTTTCTCCTAAAGTGTGTTTCCTCCTCCACTGTGCATCTTTTAAAATATCACACGCAGGTCCCCATCATGACTGGTCTAAAAGCAAAAAGCTCAAAGGTTCTGTAGCATGTGAGTTCTGCAACTTGAAGGCTCGGCAGAGATACTTTCATTATTTGCCCTGACTTGCTGGCCTTTGGGAGCCCAGTACAAGGAAGTAACTGGAAGGTTTAATGAGACTTAGCTTGAGACTTGGCCGCCAAGAAGACGTTGTAATTGATGGCACAATGATGGAGAGGTGAAAATCAATGATCATGAACATGTTGTTAGCATCTCCCCTACAAGTAATCCACCCCTTTCAACCAATATATACCCAACCAATTTGTTCTAATTTATTCCTAACCTTCATGAGATTGCTTTTTCTCACCACAACACTGCCGCTTTTCGCATTTTCACTCACCCCACTATATCTTTGTTGAGCCCAACCAAAAAGGCAAACCATTATACTCAACCCCAATTCACCTTAAACATACCTCCCGGCCATGGCCAAAGCTCACACTTACACCACGCAACCTCTCTTGTATGGGACATTGCCTCCCAAGGAAAGCTCGCAGATAGACGGTAGCCGCCATGCCGGGCCGGCTGAGATGCAATAAAGAGATTGGATACAGGTTTGAGAGAGTTTATAAAGAAGAACCAAGGTCCAATCGCATACTTGGGGTTGGATTACGTATGATCTGTGCAATTTCTTTCTGACGTCCAACTACCTATGGTTTCAAAACCCCCAAGTTCAGCTAATATGATGAGTACCGGGGAACCTGAAGACGACCTTAAAATGTTTACAACAAACTTGGTAAACCAAGTGGATGATGAGAACTTTATGCGCGTCTGCTCCCGTGTATTTCCTAGAAGGGATACGCGTTTGGATTGGTACTGAACCTTGAAATCTCAAGAGATCAAAACTTGGTTGGATTTGTCACGCCTTTTGTGAAAGCATGAATTCACCATGAGTGGCGGCATACCGTATGAACAACATTGGAAAGAATCAAAAGAAGAATCATCGAAGATCACAAAACATATGCTGCAGTGGAGAAAATTAATGCAAGGGTGGAGCCTCCTGAAGAAGAGATTGTTGTGATTTCATCAAGACATGACCCACCTTATTTTGAAGAAATCTTCTGCGATGACTGGAGTTCTTTGTCGCAATTGTCAATAAGTTGAGGATATGATGACATTTATTAAAATTGTGGGAAAATTGTCAATGCTGACCTTCACTCAAACAAACCAGGCATTGCAAGGGGGGCAAATGGCGAGTGGAGGAAACTCCCATTTGGGAAAAAAGAATGAAGGCAGCTTAAGTCGCTTTGTGGATGGGACTCAGAGCCCTCCCCTCAGCTCCAGGTTGAGTCACCCCACCAGGTTCAAATTCATACTCACCTTATCCCACCATCACCATGATCATTAATCACCTGCCTGGGATGCTGCCCCACCCTCGACCTATTCATTTGGATCCCCCCACCTTTGTTTTCAACTTCCCAACCTATCTCCTGCACAAAACTATGTTCTAGACTTGCTCCACAAAATCCTGACCAAAATTCTGCGATAATGAAACGCGAAAAAAAAAACTTTTCTCGGGATCTTTCACCCAATCCTCCCATTGACTCAGCCAATGAGCTGGCTTGAAAATTCCCAGCACCGGGTAATCGCCCCTCCCCAAACCCCATCCCCAAGGACTCCTATTGTATGATCCCCATGCTATCAAGAGACTTCCTGCTCATCTCGGAAGTCAGGGACATTCATTAATTGTTGGAGCCTTGAAGCATAAAAATTCAGACATGGTGGATGCTTCTGGGACATAATTGAGAAGAAAGAATGAGCAAGGTCAATATCACAAACCTCTCCTCAAACATAAAAACGCTGCTTGAATGATCGCAGGAGGTGAGAAATTTCTTGTTGATATGCCTCTACTATTAAGGAAGAAGATGAGGTGATTGGGAATGGACCATTTAAAGAAAAGCGATTATGATATAGAGAGGGGTTGATCTCCAATGTTTATTTAGTCTGGGAGCCACTGCTTACCAAGCACACCATCCCCAATGGCTAAGAATGTGAGTTTCCTTTGAGCCCCACGAGAGTAAATTGGGCTACCGATTGTGGTCATTCTTTTGCTGCAGGTTTCAGTGAATCTAAGGGGATTGTCCTTAAAAAATGAATCATGCTTTTAATATCAATCCTGTCTGCCCTCAAAACAATGCATTTGTTATTTTACTTTTTTTTGTTTGTTTAAAATTATGCCTTTAATTATGCTTCCATGGTATTATCCGTCATCTCGCTTTTTGCCAAATGAAATGAAATTTCTCCTTCTTTAGGTTCCTGCTTATGTTCCACTCATTTTACTTTCTCAAGACATTTATTTTATTTGCTCTTAGATGACTGCATACAAAAGAAATAAAAACCTTGACCTTTGATGTCACCATTTTGGAATTTGATTGACGATAATTCTCGATATCTCATTTGTAAATGATCAAAACACACCGAGATTGGCATATACGAAACTACCTTTTGATACGTAGAATTGCAATCGCATTTCTACCGGGCAACATCTTACTCTCTCATGTATGGGATGGTACACCACGGTCAAGTTGAATCCATCTTTAAGCGATTCTACCTATGGAAGCTGCTTTGAAAGAAAGCTGAATGGACCAAGCAACGCCATGAGCAACCGTCTTTGATGGAAAGAAGTTGAATACCATCGCTCAGTACTGCAGAGGGATGGCACCAGACGGCTCGCTTAAGCAATGGCAAGAAAGTTAGACCTCGCAGGTCTCGGCCGGGGACAAGGTTTTGAAAACCAAATCCTCATACAAGAGGCTAGTGGGAAATGCTGGAATTGGCAAAAGGCCGCTCATTATTCAAAAGGTGCTACCCTTGAGGAGGGAGACATTGGTTCTCATGGAGATGGACTTTTGACAGACTTTCCCTCAACCAATCAATCTCAGACATTACGTGTAAAAGATTTTTCTATATGATTAGCAAGGTTTCTTTGAAATTTCAGTCAAAAGTGTGTCTGAAAGTTTCTACCTTCTTCCTTATTAAAATACTTTGGGAAACCCCCGCTTCTCCTTGAGCCTATAAAAGAACGCAATTATTTAGCAAACCCCTTTGAGAGATCAAAGTAAACCCCAATCACTTATTTTGAAAAAAAAAAATTTATGCGTCAATTTAAAATCCTTGCTCCTACACGCCCACATTCTAACTCCTACTTTGGTAAAAGCCTAGTGTTATAGACTCCACCTTTTGGGTATAAAAAAAAAATTTCCGAAAAAGAACTCTTCTTTCAATCAAAAGGCAAATGATGTAAATATATTTTCTCTGAATTTTGTTAGTGGATTGTCCCAATCCACCGATGCCACCATTTTAATAAACATTACGTTTAAATTGATAAAATTAGAGTTTAAGTCCGTCTTATTTCATTATACTCATCTTATCACGATGCAACCGAAGGGGTACTACAAGTTTTGAAAGCAACAAAGGGTAAAGGAAAGTTCATGGGACAAGGGAAGCCGTGATTTCACGCTTTATCGGTTTACCTTATATCAAGCACTCCCTGTCACAAGAAATTCCTCGAGGAGATGATATCCAAAGGGGTTAAGTCACGCTTTTGTTTTAAATAGTTTTCTGGCGCTTGGTTATTTTTGATTTAAATTGCCATGTTTAGCATTCATTCTATGGTCATGATGTCATTTTAAAATAAAATTTTTCTTTGCACAAATTCTTCCACATATTTTCATCTGTAAAGGGCACTCTTCATCAAAGGACAATCCTCTTAGATTACCATAAGGTAGTGATATGGGTCCGGCAGCTGAACGATGTAATAAACAGAATCCGCCCGATAAAACAAAATTCGCGTACACCGAGCACCATCATTTCAAGAACTCATATATGTTTCACGCAGTGTTGAGATAAAAGGAGTCAAGCGGTATGGCGTTATTATTACTTTTTTTTTTTAACTTTCTTTGCGAAAGTAGGACAAGTGACCTACCTGTCCAATCGAGAGAGAATTCCGCTTTGTTTTGAGTAAATATTTAGACTGTATGATTAAATCATTTTGAAGATTGAATTGCAAAATTGAGGAAAGGACAAGTGCCTTTACTTAGGAAAAGTTTGGAAGTTTCATCACGCACACTACTAGGTGTTATAGCCAGCTTCATAAAATTCTTTTTTCCGAGATGCAAGCATTTCCTCGCCACCCGAATGCTTCATCCCAGAGGGCCACCTGGAGGCTTATAATGGAAATGAGGGGACGATAGATCTATATTCTCCCCGATTTGCACAGGGGTTTATTCCATTCTTGCTTTATTTCTCTTCTTATGTTTGATTCCAAGGCTCGCTTAGACATAGGTTTAACCTGCTAAAAAAAATATTTTGGTTAAATTGCACGGGACGTCCAGGATCGTGTATATATTTGTTTAAATTGGCTCTTATGTGCTTGTATATGTTTAAAAAAAAAAAAAACTTTGTCTAAATTCAAGTACATTTTGCCGCATCAAATTGATTTGTTCTTCTAAAATTTGATTCAAAAAAGGGTGCAAATGTCCAATCATTAGATTGCAATTGTTTTCATCCCCGCTGAAATAAAAGCCCATGCAATTTGAAAAATTCATTTTCATTTTACTCCAAATAATCAGTTGTGATTACGACATTGGCATTTTAGAAAATATGTTTTTGTAAAATAGGAAAATTATGCCTGGCTTTTTTTTCCCTATTGAATGAGATTTCTTCTTTTATTGGATTTTACAAGAAAATGATTGACATAGTTGGCAAATGATCCTTTCAATGACTGATATGCTAAAAAAAAAAGGAGGAAAAGAAAAAATCTGTAAAATGAGAACCAAAGTTCTACCCAATGATTCTAGTACTAAGTAACGGAGGTTTAGCATCTACAAATGTTAACTCGCTAAAACCCTCGTGAAACGTTGAATTACAGTATGCAAAGCGTCTAACAAGTAAAATGTTGAGTAAACGGAATCTTCACCTAAAAGTGTTGACACTTTTCCGTCCAAAAAAGATATTTTTACTCATTTGAGCAAGAAGGCATATGTCGAAAAACCGGAATCTTCTACCTAAAAAGTGTGTTGATTTTGACAAAAGGCTACATTGTTGCAATTTGAATAAGAAGATGTGTTTCGTGAACCAAGAATCTTTAGCAAGTAGAATCCGAGAAAACCGGTGGAAAAGGCAAGCACGAATTGACTATATGTGAGTCATTTGATTGCAAAATTTGGTGAAAGCGATGAAATCAAGCTTGAATTGTTAAAATTGAGGTATAATTGGAATTTCTATTTACCTGATATTATGAGTGTCTCTTGATGCAAATTGAATAATTAAAAGCATAATAATGTTTTGCACTGCTTGGTTTATAGGATTTGATTCCAAGATCGCATGGTTTATTTCAATCCATAGTTTGTTTTGATGAATACTCACCACTTGAGAACCGAAATGTTTCATGAACATAGGTATCTCATGAATGCATTTTATCGCATGATTCTCGATACGTTTAGTCATTCGCCGAACACACAACTAGGGCCAGGATCCTAAGAGAGTTTGCACTTTATTAAAAAAAAAAAAAGAAAGAGGAATTGAATTTCCTTGGACTAATTGGTTAATATTTCATGACTTTTGCAGGTTTAACGATCCATTTAACACTGGGGCAATTTTGTTTTGAGAGAAGTGATCTCCAATTTTGGATAATGCATTCAAAATTAATTTTTTTTTAGAAAAGCTCGTTTGGTGATCAAGAGGCATGGCAACATATGTACTGTATTTGTTTCAACCCCTCGCAGAGAAAGGTTTCTGCTTATACTCTTCAAATTTCCAAAATCCATCAATTCTTGAAAAAGAAAAAAAAAAGAGAAAAAAAAAGAAGAAAAGAAAAGAAAAGAAAAGAAAAAAGAAAAAGAAAAAAGAAAAGAGAAGTCATTGTTCCTATCAATCACTTACTTTTCAAGTCAAGAAAAATCAAAATCGAATTGGTAACATTTCATCGAGTGCATGCATCACATCATTGTAGATTTTACATTTATCATGTTTGAACAACTTACGCTTTCATTTTTCAAAGTCCGGCAATCCAACATTTATGTTTTCATCTCTCCCACTAGTGTCTAGATTTGGTCCAATCCACCATCAATTTAGACCTAGGGACATATTTGTATTTTCCATCTAGTCATTCAATCCCACCTCAAGTCTAAATTTGAAAGAATTTTAAATTGCTGAGCATCGGCTCTTAGCCTCCGGCTGGCAATCTCGCACCTTTCTATCCCCTGACAATTTAAATTTCATGCTATTAGTCTCAGTCACCTCTTCATATCCCCTGCTTCAATTTAAATTTGTTGGTAGCCTCTCTCGCTGGTTGCTGAGCCCATTCTAAATTTTAAATTGTTGGTGAGTCTCTCACCTCCGCGAGCACCTTCTATCCCCCCGCTTTAACATTTTTAAATTCCCTTGTAGTCTCTGCCTCCACGGAATTCACCCTTCTATCCTCTCTTCTTGATATTTTAATTGGCTGAAGTTCTCCACCTCAGACCCTTTCTACCTCCCTTTTCTTTCACTTCTATGCAATTACAAGTTTGCCTTCACCATTGTACCCTCCTATCGTTCTTGATATTTTTAAATTCTTTGTTGGTGGATCATAGCCCTAACTCCAACTTGGTACCGCTCTTCTATCCCATTTCTTTTAGCTCAATTTTTAAATTTACGTTGGTGAGGCTTTTACCTTCTATCCCTTTCTTGATATTTTCTAAATTCACACAGGAGTCTCAAATCCCTCCGCCGGCACCTTCTATCCCTTCTTGATATTTTAAATTACACAGGAAGTCTCTAGCCTCACGGTAATTCTATCCTGTTTCCTCTTAATTTCTTATGAGGTCTCTCGCCTCATAGAACACCCCTTTACCTCTCCTTCTTCACTTTTACATTGTTGAGTTTCTCATAACCTCCGGCCGGGTACCATTCTATCCCCATGCTTCAATTTTAATTTATGTTGGTGAGTTCAGCCTCAGCCTCATTTGGCACCCTTTATCCCACTGCTTCAATTTCTAGTTGGTGAGGTCTTCCCTCTGGCTGCACTTTCTACCTCCTTCTTGATATTTTAAATTCCTCTGACATGTTCTCCCAGCTCACTTCCTTCTAACCTCTTTCTTGATATTTTAAATTTCATAGCCAGTGAGTCTAAACCCTTACCTTCAATAGTCCTCCTTCTTCTAATTTAAATTCAGATGAATCTAGCCTCGGTACCCTGTATCCCCCCTTCTTGATATTTTAAATTCTGTTGGTGAGTCTCCCCACAAATAACCCTTCTATCCCCTTCTTGATATTTTAAATTGCTTTGTTGAGTCTCCTCCTGCACCCTTCTATCTCCGCTCTCGAATTTTACAAGATTCGACTCATTTTATCATAGTTCATTTGCATTGAACTACAAGTTTGCCTGATTCTCATGTCGAGATAATCGTGAGGCAACTCTACAATAACGAAGTTCGGTCACATTATGCATTTTGTTTGAAAATTGGCAATCTAACATTCTGTTGTTTACAATGGTTCGTGATACAACCTGAAATAAGCATTTGAGTAGTCCCACGTTTTGTCTAGAGTTTCTCAAACTCGGACAAAGAGGGGCAAGTCAGAGACACCAAATTTTGACCATTTCAATTGTTTTTTATGTTTTATCTATTAATGTTTAGCTATTTATTTTTGAATATTCTAACACATTTTCTTATTTTGTAGGTTTTCTAAAAAAAAAAAAGTTAAAAGCTGACTAGTTCTGCTTGATGGGTCCAGGTAACTCCAGTCAGAATTAAATCGAGAAAAAAAAAATTACTGTTTTTCCAGCCTTTCCTTCCTCATTTCCTGCTGTATTTTTTTGTGTCTTTGGCATCAAGTAATCGCTTTAGTTAATGCCCAAATCACCCTTGATCCTTAAGACAAATAAAACGCATCCAATGATCAAGATTAACCCAAGAAAACCCCAAACTATCCAAACCCTTCATGCTAGGTTTTTGTGGCTATAAATAGCTTATGAGAGGGTTTTCTAAAAAAAGGTCTGGAAGCTGAGAGAGAAAGAGAGAAGAGGGAGGCTGAGAGAGAAAAGAAAAGACAGAAAAATGAGAGGAAAAGAGTAGAAAAAAAAAGAAGAAAGAAAAGGATTCTAGGGTTTTGCTTTGGGAAGAGAAGGAAACCATCTTCAAATCCGGAACTTCCCCCTTTTGTTTTGAGATCAAGAGGCTCAGGTGATTCTCTTTCTCATCCCTATTTTTTTTGAACGGAATCTTGAAAATGTGACCTTTTGGTGGAACCAAGGTCTTGACTATTTTTTTGATGTTTTATAATAGTTGATGATGTTTATTTGTTGTTATATGAGTATGTTACGCTTTAGATAGCCTGGTAAGGCTAATAGATTTGTTTTACGCTTAAAATCAGACGTTTGATGCTTTTGTGATGATTCTCGCTGGGTTTCTGCAAAATTTCTGGAAAAAATATTCTTCATTGAAGATGTGAACGCTGGTTCCACAGATGATCCGCCGTAACACCCATGCTTTCTATTTGAATGTTTGAAGATGTGAAGAAACGCGAGATCCTTGCGCGGCTTCGCATCGATCTGCTTTCTTGAATATTTGAAGATGTGAAGAAACGCTGTTACTTGCTGCATAACCTCCCGCTTTCTAGCCCCACGCTTCTCCCCTTCCCTCTTTTTGTCTATTTGATGATGTTGATGCTTAAGATTTGGCCTTCTTCGGTTTTAGCTTGTTTTGACATAATCTGAATGATGATGTTTAATACTTTAAATAGATCCCCTTGCCTTTGAATATTTTGTTTGTATTATTGTCTGAAAAACTGAAAGCAATCTTCCTGATATTTTGAAGATGGGAAGAGACGCTGGACGAGCCGCTGCTTAGTCCGTTTCCTCCTCGAACTTTACATTTTGCATGTAACGGACCTAGTTCTGCTGGCTCTATCTGCTTTGCTAACCTCTGTTCCTCAGTTTTGTTGCTATTTCCTGCTCTTTTGTTCTAGAATCTTACTCTATTATTCGTATTTCCTAATCTTGTCCATGTTGCTTGCAGAATCTGCTTTGATACATTTTCTTTGAATTTTTGATTGATTTTTCCTTTACATTGGTACCTTGATCCCTTTTGTTGATATTGAGTCTTAGATAATCATTCCCCTCATTTAAGGATTCAGTTAAGGCATCACGTCAAGGGATGGTAACTTCTTTCCCCTATTATGTGCTCTTATGTGTTTTTGCATGATCTTGCATGTTTTAAATTAAGTTTTTTCTTTGCTTTTATTCATGTCTAGTCTTTATTTACGTCATTTAATTTTTGGGTAAATCATTTGGAGGCCTTGGATGCCCAAGTTGTAATAGATAGGTTTAGTTTTGTAAAAAGTGTATTTATTCTAGAAAATGTAATAGTTAGATTATTATTCCGAATTTTTTCCCCTTAGAATGTATTTAGGTTCCCCCCAATGTAATAATTAGGTTTTATATGCTTATTTGGCATGCTTGCATGTTTATGTGTTTACTTGCTTTTCTAGGGTCTTGCATCTAGACATTATGCCTATGTGTTATGTGTTTATGTGCTTTTATATGCTTTATTATCATGTCTACATGTTTAATTATGTAAATGTGTTGACGTCACCACAATAGTCCAACGCTAGTTGTGGCCTTTCCTTTCGATTTCTCACTAATCCAATGTTAGTGAGAACTTTTGGCGAGAGCTAGTCCAATGCTAGACCCTTAAATGCCGTTCATGCATTAGATACAATTTTCACACACTTTTCACTTTTAGGGTTTCTTTTCCATTTTGCATGTTACTATTCTCCCATCCCGTATGCGAAACATGTCATTTAGTTTTCTTTTTCGTTAAAAATAGATTAGTACATTTAGAGCATTACCCTTTGAAATAGGGAAAAGAGCGAGTATGGCTTCCTAGCCTTAGCACGCTTTTATTTCTTTCTATGAAAAGGAAGATTTAAAGTCACGAACTTAGTCCCCCACACCCATTATGTTGCATTATCCCTCTTTAGGACATACATGTGCATTATTTTAAACTCTATCAAAATCATTCTTTAAAAAACAAGTTTCTTCTGCATGTTTTAGCAATTCAAAGTCAAAAATCCGTTTTTCTTAAAATTGCATCTTTTGAAAATTCAAGTTCCTCTTTGCACTTAAAATTCATCTTTTCAAAAAATTCAATTTCTTTTCCCTTGAGATTTTATAAAAAATTGCATTTCTTTTGAAAACCCTAGTTTTCCCGTTTTGTTCGAGTCTCATCATTTGCATTTTTCGTGACCTCCTCGAGGGATCAAATTTGGATGACACAACTAATATGATCAATTCCAATCAAACCTCAAGGAGACATTTTGCCCCTCTCGATCCAACATTAGGTTTAGGTTTTTTGCATCCATATAGATAACATCCAAATGTGATAAATTTTAAAGTTAGAATTAGGAAATTTTTAACTAAATCTTGCAACTAGCTTTGGCTAGGTTAGAAGGGTGCCTTAGAGACGAGTAACATCGAATCTTTGCCTTCCTTTCTTTCAACCGTGACCCCCGAACCTTTTTCTCTAGTTTTTCAAAGACCTGGAGTCGTCTAAAAAAGGGTTTTTCGTAGTTTATTTTCATTAATTAAAATCTTTTGGGTGACTTGGTACACCTAAACTCCATACCAAGTGGCGACTCCAAATTTTTCTAAAAACCCTTTTCTAGACTTTTGTTTTTGGGTCTAAACCGTCGCATTTTTGTAGTCTCATGACCCATTTCTTTTTCAAAAATCAAAAAATCAATTTTTTAACCAAAAAGCTTTTTTCACTAAAAACCCGAAACGACGAGGGGTTTTCACCCTCCTCCCTTTCATCAAAAAATGGGGCGCGACAACTCAGATCAGTGCTATGTGCTCGAGACTTGGTTCTTGAACCTGTCTCCAAAAGAGCATCTAACCAGTGTTATATATATATAAGTGAAGTGAAATGAAAAGTACTCTGGACTTGGCGTATGGACTTGTCCCTAATGGAGAGTACTCAAACAAAGTGATGTGTTTCAAAGTGAAGTGAAGTGTACTCGAGACTTGTCTCGAAAAGTGACATTGCAATGTACACTATCAAAGTGAAGTGATAAGTGCTTGAGTGCAGGGCTGGGGGTTTGGTGGAGTAAGGAGTAGAGGAGTTCTACATGGTAATAGTGACAGTTGATGAGTGTCAACTACCTAGTTCGATGGACAAGCTGGTGGAACTTGGCCCCGAGGACCATCCAACCTTGTATTGTTAATTGCTTTTCTATCTGTTTAAATTCCAAGTGTACTTGTGAAGTGAAATTGTTTATGTGTTAAGTGACTTGCATGCTTTTGGGAACTCACGGGCTTATAGCTCACCCTTTCCATTTATTTTCCTTAGCAGGAAATGAGCAACTGAGTGGTGGTGCAAACCCTTGAGATTTGGGTTTTACTTGTGTTTTGTTATTTATTTTGGAGGATCTTAAACCATGTATGTTGTGAACTTTTGTATAAAGGAACTTAAATGTAAGATTGGATGATCTATGTACTATGGGATTGAAATTTGAATGTTATGTATTTGTAAGACCTTGTACTCTTCTGTATTATATCCAGGGTTGTAGTTTGATAAGTTATATTGAATGAGTGAGTGAGTGAGTGAGTCAGTCCTGGCGAGAGTTGGGCAGGCGGTCCGCTCCGCCGACCTCTTTGGTCCGCCTTAGGGGAAGGTGGGGTCGTCACATTTGTAACTGAAAAGAGATCCTCCTGGGAATGATCATAATTCTTTACGTTACAATTAATGGCTTGTATACTTGCAGCAAATCGAGGAATTAGGAATTGGAATTTGGAGTGTATGTTAAACCTTGACCAAATTTTTGGTGCCGTTGCAGGGGATCCATAGCAATATTAGGGTTAAGCAAACTTTATTAGTCTAGACAGTGTATTTATTAGTCTAGACAATGTATTATATTTGTTGAATATTGTATGTTAAAAAGATAGTAATAGCAACATATTTTCTATAAATTAATTTTACTTTCTTTAGGTTTATTACAGGGCCATATGTGAGAATCTTCTAATTGATTTGGGGATTGAATGAATATTGAGAAGGTTGAGGAGATTAGCACATAATCAACAAAAGATGGATCATTAAGGAGAAGGTGAGAATGTCATTGAGCTATCAATGACCAAAGCAATGGCAGAAGAAAACTAATAGAAGAGTTCTATGAGATTTTGCATTGCCTAGAGGTGATGGAACACAAATGAGTATTGTAAGGCCTACGGTAAATGCGAATAATTTTGAGATTAAACCATCATTAATTCAAATGGTTCAACAAACAAAATTTGGTGGTAGTGCATTGGAAGACCCTAAATCACATTTAGCTTCATTCTTGGAAATATGCGATACTATAAAATTGAATGGAGTGAGTGAAGATGCAATTAGGCTTAGATTGATTTCATTCTCATTGAGAGATAATGCTAAATTGTAGTTACAATCGTACACACCAAACACTTTTACCATTTGAGCTGTATTGTCTAGAGCTTTCCTAAATAAACTCTTCCCATTCGACTAAACGGCTAAACTTCATAAAGATATTACATGTTTTGGTCAAGAAGAAGGAGAGACCTCACATGAGACTGAGGGGTGATTTTGAAAATTATTACATAGATGTCCACATCATGGTTTACCCGATTGACTCATTATTCACTTGTCATAATGGTCTTTTGTATTCTACAAAGACACATATGGATGTAGTAGTCGAAGGAGCGTTGATGGTAAGTCGGTTGAAGAAACACAAGAGTTAAATGAGGAAATGGTCTCAACCAAGTACCGATGGGCAAATGAAAGAGATAACCAAAAGAAAACTATAGGTATGTTGGACACAAATACTCTTAATATATTAAGTGCTCAAATGAGTAATGTTGTTAAAGTACTTAGCAACAATCAAATGTTGGTGCAAGCTAGTGTTGCTTGTTGTACTACTTGTGGTGGTGAACATGAAACTAATGAATGTGTTGATTTTGCTTAGGTACAATATGTCAACAACGTCAACCATCAGCCCCAAAATAAATTCCTACTCAAATACATACAATCCGGGTTGGCAAAATCACCCAAATTTTGGATGGAGAGAGCAAAATAACCCGCTGAGATCGACCAATCCACTCGGATTTCAACCTAGGCGACTTTTGAACTCAAAATCATCTTGGGAATTGGTGATAAAAAAATTGGCAAATGCTTCAAATGATAAAATTGAAAAGCTAGTGGGAGCCACAACTCAATGGTTTGAAAGATGGAGGGTAGAATGAGTCAAATCGATGGAAGAATTGACCAACTCACTCATATGTTTAGAAATGTAGAATGACAAATCGGTCAAATAGCCGATGCTCTGAATTCTAGGCAATCGGGAGAGTTACTGAGTAAAACGGAGATTAGCCTAAGGAGAATGTAAAGGCTATAACTCTTAGAAGTGGAAAGCAATTGAGTGAATCTTTGGTAAAACAAGTAGAGAAGAAAGAAAATGATGAAGAAAAAGAAATTGAGGACAGTGAAAAGGTGGTAGAAAGAGAAAAGAAATGAAAAGAGAAGGTAGTGGAGGATGAGTTATCAACTTCAGAAACGGTTCAAATTCCAACACCGGTGCCTTTTTCTTAAAGATTGAATCCATCAAAAGTTGATAGAGAATTTTAAAAAATTGTTAATGTTTGTAAGTAGCTGTATATTAACATTCTTTTCGTTGATATTATAGATTACTTCATATGCAAAATTCCTAAAGGAGATCATGACCAAAAAGAAAAATATTGAGAATAGGGGACAAATAGAATTGATGGAAGAATGCGGTGCCATTATCCAAAATAAATTTTCACCTAAGTTAAAGGATCTGGGAAGTTTTTTATTCCTTACACTATTGGTAATATAGAATTTTCTAAGGCATTACGTGAACTAGGTACAAGTGTTTCTTTAATTCTTTAACTGTGATTAGGCAATTACGCTTGAATGAATTAAAGCGGACTACAATTACTTTACAATTAGCTGATAGGTCTATTAAATATCCAATGGGCATATTAGAAAATATTCTTGTGAAAATGTAAAAATTTTTCATCCCTGTGGATTTTGGTGTGTTAAATATGGAAGAAGATGTACACATGCCTATTATTCTTGGTAGACCATTTTTGGCCACTGTAAGTTGTTAATCATGATCTCAAGTTTTGACAATCACAAAACAATTGAAGAAATTGGTTTAACATTTTTCATTGAAATCTTTGCAACACAGGTTATCAAGAAATATATATGGATCTGGTGCCTGTCGGACGCTCGATACCTTGTATCGGACGTCCGATAAAACACGAAACATCTTTATCGGACGCTCAACTTGATGTACCGGACGTCCGATAGACAAGGGATCTATCGGACACTTCTTTCGGACGTACAATAACTCTATCGGACGTCCAATAGTATCCAAGGAATTTTTTAGCTCTCTGGTCGATGTCGAACGCAAGCCCATTGGACGCAAAAGCATGGATCAGCCGTCCGATCAATTTCAAGAATATTTTCTGAGCTTACTGGTCTCTGTCGGACGCAAAGCCTATCGGACGCAGGAATGCTCATCGGCCGTCCGATAAAGAATGAAACAACCTATCGGACGCTAGCATCGGACGCACAACATGGTGTCGGACGTCCGATAGTTCCAACGGCTAGTTGACTCTTCAACTCCTTCTATCCGTTGACCTCAATACCAAGGCACTTTTTGGTCTCCTATAAATACATGCCTTGTCTGAAATTCTAAATAGCAGTTGTACACTCAGATTACAAGTTCTTAAGAGAGATTTTAGCAAGAAAATACTCTTTTTGAGTAAGAATTGTTAGTCTTAAAGTGTGAGTTCATTAGCAAGCTTTCAATTGTGAGTGAATTCATCAGAAGTGTAGCTCTGTGAGGGTTTTCTGTAAGAGTGTAAAATTTCCCAACTTGACTAAGTGTAGCTTGGGGTAAGGAGAAAGTGATCTTTGTAAAAGCCCCACCTCTCCAAAGGGCGAACCCAAGGGTATCAGCGGACTGTCTGCCCAGCTCTCGCCAGGACTCACTACAAATTCTCAAATATTAATCCAAACATTCATTCGTAAGGTCATCAATATAAGATATCAAAATTACTAATAAACTCTCACAAAACACAGACCCCAAAATTTCATCAAAATTACATTGATAAAAACTCCAAAATATCGTAAACCATCAAATTCATCCATTAATTTCAGTCTTACACAAAAAGGGGAAATCCTATAAAGTACTAACTTCCTCGATCTACGCGGCCTCTCCTCAAACCCGCTAAGGAAAACAATTGAATGAGCTAACGCCTGAGGCTAAGAAAACATGCACAGTAACTCAAAGCAATTAAATAAATTAATAAAACAATAAAAGAGCCAAACAAAGAATTTAGCAATAAAGCTTTTAAACAATACAATTTAAAGGATACAGTTGCTCCACGCCCACAATCTCTGAAGTCATTTTCTTCACCAGCATCAATTGAAGCCACATGTTGACACCACAACCACTCACTCTCACACCCATATTCATCACTTTCTCTCTCTCCCCGCTCTACTTACACCCCTTGACCGGGTCCTCAACTCCCAATTTGAAAAGTGTTTGGCAACCCACTATGAGTATGCTAAGTCGGTGGACTCATTCCAACCGACGTGCACTTTAAATAGTAAAACCCATGGTTTTCCCAACCCTCCCTAGCCCCGGAAAAGGGTGGTTGATCCCCCGATGGGTTTAAGGCCCCACAGCTTGTAAAATGCTTTAAACAAGCATAATCAATTCAAGCAGTCAAACAAGTAACCATTTAAATAATTAAACTCATTTTGAGACAATTTAAGAATGTGAGCGCGATAAAGTACACGCTCACCGTGGAACACAAGCATGCTTTCAATTCATTAACATCATTTAAAGCAAGTAACCATGCACTTGGACACTCACCAATTGTTGAGAATAAGTGAGAGCTATTCACGCGATCAATAAAGGTTCTCGGAGTTCAAGTTTGGATCACTTTGTAATTCAGCACCACCTCCTAAAATATTTAAGAAGCGATGAAAATAAGTTCCTAGTTTATCAACCAAAACTCGTTCAAGAAAATCAAGTTCTATAAGTTATTACTTGAGCAGAAATCTTTGAAAAATCACAACTTGAGTTATATAAGTCCAAATTTTACACACTTGGTACCGTTGGAAACCTCTTTGAAAGTTCTAAAACTTTGCAGAAGACATCCAATTAAAATTATGGACGAAATTAACCCAGATTTTCGTTAAACAGCCTGCTACAGTAAAGAGACAGGGCTTATCAGGCTGGACATCCAGGGTATTTTGAAAATCCGCCAAAAATTATAGAAAATTAGTTAACCTCTGAAATTCATACACAATATAGTACTACATAAGGAGTTTCAATATCCACTGACGGAACTCAATTCTAACATCTGAGCATGAAATGAAAACAGTTCAAACAAGGGCAGTTTGCAATTCTGCAATTTCTGGAAACATGAAGATACAGGGCAGTTTTCAAGACAAGGTTTGAGTGACGAATTCAAGTCCAAAAATTGTCAAATTTGTCACACTAATACTTCCATATATCAACTAGATTCATACCAAATTTCAACTTAAAATTCAAATGGGAAGGCAGTTTTCTACGTGCCCAAAGTTCGCTCAGCTCTTTCATCCAAAACTGTGAAATTTTGATCCTTCACTTTTAACATCTAGTTCATGCCTCAAATTAACTTCATTTGTCCTAATTTTCGAAACAAAGCTAGTATTGAACTTCTTAAGCCTAAGGATGATCAAAAATGGTCACATCTTTTGGCAAGAATATCACAAAATAATCCTCAAAATTCGGACAGCATAACCCCTCTTTTTTCCAGCTTTCAATTCCAAATTAGCAACCCTCATAACATCAACTCTTGAAGAGCTTTTTGTGGGAAAAAATAACAGCTTAACATTCATCATTTAAACATCAAATTCAGCCTCTTAACTAGCCAAAAATACAGCCATGAAATTCAAGGAAAAATCAGAAAATTCATTCCCCAATTTTTTTCTTCCTTAGCCGGTTTTCTCCTTTGAGTTTCATCCAACTTTTAACCACCATCATTATACATAATGCACTTAGATAGCATCATCTAACCATCTAGCAATCAATTACACACATTTAGTGGGAATTCAAGAGCCCACCGATTTTTTTCCATAATCATCAAATTCCACAAATCAAATCCATAAGGCTTAACACATACAAAGTTATAAACACATAAGTCAAGGTTTTCTAAAACCTTTCAACATCCCAACCTATCAACATGCTTTCGAATGGAATGGATGAAATGAAGTTCAAGCTTCTAGTTTTACCTCTTGCAAGAAACAAGTGAAAGTTCTCCAAGGAAATGCCAAACAAAAGCTCCCAAATGCTCCTAGTCCAAGCTTCTCCACCAAGTTCAAGTTCAAGCCAAGAGTGATGAAGTTTTTGTTGGTGATTTTTGCAAGAAATGAAAGAAGAAAATCGATGGAAAATGAAGAGAAGGAAGAAGAGGAAGTTCGGGTGAAGGGAAGAAGAAAATGAACAAATTTTAAGCAATTTTTTTTTTATAAAGTAAGAAAGAAGGGAAGACAAGACACAAGTCTTGTCTTGCCTTAATAGTCAAACTTCATTAATGCCATTCTTATCTATTTGGAGGGAAAAATAAATGGCTTAATTTTGCTTGAAATTAAGGGGCTAATTTTCGGCTAGGAGGGGGAAGAAGAATAGGAAAATTTTCGTAAGAGCTAGAAGGAATTGGTTGAAAGAAATAATTGGTTGAAATTCTGAGTTTAATGAGGTTAATCCAAATCTTAACTAAAATTTTCAAAACCCTAATTAATCACCTTCAATGATCCAAATCCAGCCATTTAATTGCACTTCCAACTTATCAGTGATCATCCCTACTTATTTCCACTAGTTTACTCACAGTCCGAATTTACCTCGAAAAACGTGCCTTTTTTTTCATTTTTCACAATTAAGTGACAGAAAAATCAAATTGATGTTTAAAAATAGTTTTTTAAAAATAAAATGAGGTAATGTATGGTGTAAATGTAATTAAAATGATTTAAAACAATTAAACAAATATTCAGAGAAATTAAATAATTAATTAAATAAACAGGTCAAATAGAAATAAAATTTTCGGGTCCTCACAATCTTTCCGTTGTACACGAAGTTGATCAAATTTATCAAGTTGAAGTAGCTTACTTTGAGGAGTTTTTTTTTTAAGTTCAAGTGGAGCTTTGAAGAAGTTTGGTTTGCTTTCTATTATTCTCAACTTACTTTTTGAATTCATTTATTGAAATATCTATTATACTTCTTGATCTTGACTGCTTATTTACTTGTCGAATCATTTGATTAAAAAGGGAGTTACTATTAATTGAAAAAAAGGAGCACTATTGCATTAGTTCATTATCAACCTAATTCACCCCCCCTTAGGTTGTCTTGGGTCTTACAATTGGTATCAGAATTTGGTCTCTAAGATCAAGTTTAACTGCTTAGAGTAAAGATGACAACCAACAATGCCATGTTCGTAGAAGGTCAATCAGTCACTAGGCCACCTATGTTCAATGGATCAAATTATGTTAGTTGGAAAGAACGTATGATCATATTCTTTCAATCTATTGACATTGATCTATGATTTATTGTTAATGAAGGTCCTTATACTGCAACTATTGATGATCCTATTACTCATGTTCCTAGATTAAAAACAAGGAATGAGTTAACTCGTGAGGATAGGGCTAACCTTACATCAAATGCAAAAGCCATAAATGTTTTGTATAGTGTACTAGATTCAAATGAATCCATTAGAGTGAAAGGATGTAAATCTGTCAAAAAAATTTGGGATAAGCTGAGAGAGATTCATGAAGGTAGTGATGATGTGAGAGAACAAAAGAAGTCCATTCTAGTCACAAAATACGAATCATTCAAAATGGAACCTCATGAAAATATAGACAAAATGTATTGTCGATTCAATGATCTTATTAAAGATTTAGAGGTGTTGGATAAAGAATACACTCTTGGTGAAAAGAATAGAAAGATTTTGAATGCTTTACCTAAAGAGTGGGAGAACAAAATAACTGCTATTGAGGAAGCCAAAGACTTAAATTCTATGCTTATTGAGTCTCTCATCAATTCTCTAATATCTTATGAATTGAAACTTAAAAGCAAGGTTCAAGATGAAGAAGAGACAAGAGTAAAAAGAAGCATTGCTTTAAAGGCTGCACAAGATGAGGATGACTCGGCCTTACTAGATGAAGAAGATGGTGACTGTGATGATAGTGATCTTGCACTCATCACCAAAAGTTTCAAAAGAATACTCAACAAAAGAAGATTCAGAAAAGGAGGAGCTAGCAATCAAAATCACAATCAGCTCAACACATGATACAAAGGAAGGCAAGATTCCAACAAGAAACAAGGAGACAAATGCTTTGAATGTGGGCAGCTTGGTCACTATGCAGCTGAATGTCTAACAAAGAAAAAGAAAGAAGTGAAGAATGAGCGAAAACCAAGATTCAATAATTTTCAAATCACTTGGAATGAATGCAACTCGGAAGGAGAAAACGAAGAAGAAGAGGAATCTGCTCAACTCGCCTTTATGACTATTGGTGACAATGAGGTAACTTCATGTAGTCCTCAATATGAAAGTGATGATGAAGATGATGATCTTGAGTCTTTCGTTAGAAAATTGCATGAAAGCTTAAAAGAATCTTATGCTAGAAATAAAGAACTAAAATAGAAAATTACCTTTCTTTTGCAAGACAATGCAAACTTGTTTCAAGATAACAAAAAACTGAAATATGACAATGATTGCCTAATAAGAGCTGAAATAGAATTACAACATGAACTTGACAGAAAAACAAGTCTTTGTGAGATGTTTAAGGAAAAACAAAATGACTTGAAGAAAAGAATGGATAATCTATACTTGATTCTTCAAAATTAAAAAAACAAATGTTTCCACAAGAAATGTATTGAAGTCTCATTATAATGCTTATGAAAGAAAACTAACCTTTAGTGCAAATGAATTCACAATCTATAGAAAAAGAGAAGTTAGGTTTATTAAACCAATTCATGTGAATGATCCTACCCTTATGTGTGATTTTTTCTGTCAAGTAGGCCATTTGAAACATGAATGCTATGTGAAAAATAATATGAGAAGAGGAATGAAATGTATGTGGTTAGTCAAAAATGACTCTAACCATCAAGGACCCAAAAATTAAAGGGTACCAAATTTTTTTTTTTCTATCTCTTATAGTTGAAGATTGAAAAAGCCATAAAAGAATCAAAATGGTTTGTTGATAGCGGATGCTCAAGACACATGACCGGGGATCCCTCACAATTCATCAAGTTCAAATTGAAATCTAGTGGAAAAGTGACTTTTGGAGATGACATGAAAGCCAAAACGATTGGAGTAGGTGATGTTGGTAAGAATGGTGAAACATTTGTACATAATGTTCTTTTAGTGGATAATTTAGGCTATAATTTGCTAAGTGTTAGTCAACTATGTGATAAAGATTTATTTGTCTTATTCAAAAAGTATGAATATTTGGTTCTTGACTCAAAATTTAATATCATTTTCAAAGGAAAAAGATACAATGACATGTATGTTGTAATTCTCGAGAAAATTGATTCTTCTAGTTTTAAATGTCTTAAAATTTCAAATGAAGACCCTTAGTTGTGGCATAGAAGACTTTGTCATTTTAACATGGATGTGATAAATGAAATTTCAAAAAGGGAACTTGTTAGAGACTTGCCTAAGATTAAGTTTGAAAAGGATAAAATTTGTGATGCATGTCAATTTGGAAAACAAACTATGACATCTTTCAAACCTAAAAGAAACATTTCTACATCTAAACCATTGGGACTTTTACATCTTAATTTATTTGGTCCTACACCTATTACTAGTCTAGTTGGTAGGAGATTTTGTTTTGTAATTGTTGATGATTATTCTAGATATACATGGACTATTTTTCTTGCTCACAAAGATGATGTTTTCAAAAGTTTTGTCTCTCTTTTTGCAAAAGTGTAAAATTTACTTGGTTTGCATATTATTAAGGTTAGAAGTGATAATGGTTCCGAATTTAAGTATTGTAGATTTCCGGAATTTTGTGATCACAATGGAATAACTCATGAATTTTCTATTGTAAAAACCCCTCAACAAAATGGTATTGTTGAAAGAAAAAATAGGACACTTGTGGAAGCCGCAAGGACCATGTTAAGTGAAAATGATTTACCAAAATATTTTTAGGCGGAAGCCGTAATTACGGCTTGCTATGTAATGAATAGAGTTTTGCTAAGACCTTTTTTGAACAAAATTTCTTATGAGTTAATATTTGATAAAAAGCCAATTGTTGGTTATTTTAAAATTTTTGGATGCAAATATTTTATTTTGAATATTAAGGAACACCTTGGAAAATTTGATAAGAAAACCGATGAAGGTATTTTCTTGGGATATTGTGAAAATAAAAGAGGATATAGAGTTTATAATAGAAGAACTCTTGTAATTGAAGAAGCAATACATGTTACATTTGATGAATCTAATTGCAACTCTTCCAATAGCACTTGTGTAGAAGATGATGTAGGTATTCAAAAAGATATTGAAAAACTTTCACTTCAAGAAGAAATGAATTATGAAGAAAATTCAAAGGAAAATGGCTCTCAAGAAAACCGGATGGCAGATGAGGAAAGCTTAGATGATGATTCACCAAAGGATCTTTCAAAAGCTTGAAAATTCATTCAAAATCATCCCAAGGACTTGATTATTAGTGATCCATCCGAAAGAGTGAGAACTCGTTCCTCATAAAAAATTCTACTTGACAATTTTGCTTTTGTTTCTCATATTGAGTCTAAGAATGTTAATGATGCTTTGAAAGATGATCATTGGATTGTAGCTATGCAAGAGGAATTAAACCAATTTGAAAGGAACAATGTTTGGACGTTAGTTGAAAAACCTCAAAATTATCCTATTATTGGCACAAAATGGGTTTTTAGAAATAAATTAAATGACAAAGGAGAAATAGTAAGAAATAAGGCTAGATTGGTAGTTAAGGGGTATGCTCAAGAAGAGGGTATAGACTTTGATGAAACTTTTGCTCCCGTAGTTAGATTAGAATCTATAAGAATGTTTCTTGCATTTGTTTGTTTCAAAGGTTTTAAAGTGTATCAAATGGATGTTAAAAGTGCTTTTCTAAATAGTTTTATTGATCAAGAGGTCTATGTGAATCCACCACCCGGCTTTGAAAATGATAAATTCCCCAACCATGTATTTAAGTTATCAAAAGCTTTATATGGTCTAAAACAAACTCCTAGAGTTTGGTATGAACGTTTAAATGGTTTCTTGATTGAAAATGATTTCAAAAGAGGTATTATAGACACTACTCTTTTTACTAAACAAAAATCAAATGATCTCCTTATTGTGCAAATTTATGTTGATAATATTATATTTGGTGCTACTAATGAACGATTATGCAAGGATTTTTCCATCATTATGCAAAATGAGTTTGATGGGAAAGTTGAACTTCTTCCTCGGACTCCAAATTCTTCAAACAAGTTAGGGAATCTTCATCAATCAAATCAAGTACACTAAAGAGCTTCTCAAAAGGTTCGGTATGGAAGATTCAAAACAAGTGGGAACACCAATGTGTACATCCACCAAGTTTGAAAAGGATGAAGAAGGAACTAATGTAGATGAGAAAAAGTATAGAGGTATGATCGGAAACCTTCTTTATTTAACTGCAAGTAGACCGGATATTATGTTTGCTATATGCCTATGTACTCGTTTTCAATCTTGTCCAAAAGAATCTCATTTGAATACCGTCAAGAGAATTTTTCGTTATTTAAAAGGAATTATGAATTTTGGCCTTTGGTATCTTAAATGTCATGAATTTACCTTGTGTGGATATACGGATGCTGATTTTGGTGGTTGTAGGATTGATAGAAAAAGTACTAGTGGTTCTTGTCATTTTCTTGGAAATTGTTTAGTCTCATGGTTTAGTAAGAAACAAAATTTCATTTCTTTGTCAACAACCGAAGCGGAATACATTGCCGCTAGTGCATGTTGTGCTCAATTACTATGGATGAAGCACACATTGAATGACTTTGGCTTAACATATGATAATATGCCTATATTCTGTGATAACACTAGTGCCATGAATATGACAAAAAATCCCATTCAACATTCTAGAACAAAACACATAGACATTAAACATCATTTCATTCGAGATCTTGTTCAAAAAGGTAAAATTTGTATGAATTATGTTTGTTCAAAAGACCAAATAGCTAATATCTTTACAAAAGCCCTGCCCTTAGATCAATTCGTTTATCTTCATTCAAAATTGGGCATTTTGGAAAGGGACTCTTAAGTATTTCTGGTCGAATCCTATCGGACGCCCGACCCTGATGAATGGACGTCCGACAGTGTTCTTGGTCATTTCCTAAAAAATACTATCAGACGGATGTGTCGGATGCTTCATAACATTCGGACGTCCGACACACAAAAAGTCACACCCTTATCAGGTCATATTACTTCATTTCAATCAGTCAAACCTAATAAATTTGGACGCAACTTCCCAACCAACCGAAGTCAAAACTCCAAATTCCCAGCCAAAATCACTACAATTCTCAAAATTGAAATCTCAGACTCTCTCTCAAACCTATTGTGGACCAACAATCACTCACTTTTCTCACTATAAATCACACACTTATCCACCCCTAAATCACATCCAAAACCCTAGCATTTCAATTCTCCTCTTTCTGGACTATTTAATCGGCACATTGCCTTTAAAACTGCTCATTCAACTCTCTACATCTTCCCTAGAATCTTCATAGCTGCTCAAAACACACACACACACTACACTATGGTGAGAACCCGTGGAGCTCTATCATCTACCGGACGCAAACGAATCTTGAGGGATGAAGATACTCCTTCTCCGAAGGCCAAACGAAGTTCTTCAAGAGTCAAACGTGGTTCTGCTACTGCTCAGACATCTCATGTTACTCAAACAGAACCTCAAGTTATCACACATCTCCCTCCCTTGCCTAAATTCATTGATGATAAAGCTGAGTCTAGATATGCTTTATTTTCTCAGAAAAGCTTTATTATCCAAAAGTCTATTGATCCCTCTGAGTTTAGGAAAATCAATCTTGAGTCAATTCTTAAGCTCTTTGAATTCCAGAAATGGTCTCATATCATTACTATACCAAATGTCTACTATTCAGATATGTTGTATCAATTCTTTGCTAATCTTAGGAAGGGAAACACTCGTGATGAACTAAAATCCCGTGTTAATGGTGTTGATCTGGTATTTGACTCTGATGTGGTTAATGAAATTCTAAAAACAACCATTGAATTTGGATGCAAAAGCAAGATTGTAAATTTCTTTTCTTATGAGGAAAATCCAACTAATTTGAACCATTTCAATGCTGAAAAACTGATGACATATTTTCAATCCCCTTTTCAAACCCCTGTGCATGCTAATTGGAAGATTTGAGTCCGAAAAATCTTATTACTTTCTCTATCATATCAAATCTGCTTGTGCCTACTGATGGTCATCATATAGATGCCAATAAAATGGAACTATACCTATTTTACTTTTTCATTGAAAAAATTAGGATCGATTTTGGCTTTGTCGTGTGCAAGTTTCTAATGAAACTTTCCACTGATACAAAACGAAAATTATCTTATGGGAAGTTTTTAACTCCCATTTTTGAGCATTTCAAAATTCCCATCAGTGGTGTATATCCAAAAGATACAACCACATCTGTTTTTTCAAAATCCTATTTTGAAAGGAAAAACTTGAAATTTTTTGATGGTGCTTGGTGCACCAAAGAAGTTGTATCAGAATCACGTTCCAAGAAAACTCATGATACTCCCATCTCGCCTAGTATCACCAGAACCCTTCGATTCACTCCTGGTCCATCCATTCATCTCAGGAAATCTGTGTCAAAAATCTCTCCTCAATCTTAGGTCATTGAACTACTCACTGAATTCAAAAGTCATGTTCTTCTTTTTGAACATGGTCTTATGCTAACCATGACTTCCGAGCAAAAATCTGACTTCTTGGATAAAAGGAATCTGTTGTTTCCTCCTCCCATGGATAAAAGTACGTCTCAAGCAAAGGAATCTCGACCTGACTCTACACTGGCAATCCAAGACTTGACTGAATCCCAAACACCTCAACGTGATCCCTCTTCATCTGACAAGGGAAAAGAACCAATTACTGTGGAAGAGGAAGAGGAAGATGGTGAAGAAACTGAAGAAGAAGGCAACTCAAAGTTTCAGCTAATTCGAAGAAGACCTGGAACAAGATCCACATTCACACTCTAGGCACTTTAGGAAGGACTTACACTTCACAGTTAGCTTGCACAAGTTCTTTTTGTTCCTCTTTGCTAATGGAAGTGTATTGAATTTTTTTTCTTTTTCTCTGCTGTACTGCTATAGAGACTTTGCACTCCAGCACTTTTGCAGTTAACTTAATCTGGAGCTGTTAACTTCTTTTCATATACATATGTGTGTTGAGTAATGCTTTCTGTTTAGTTGTGTTCGAATAACCTTGAATTCTGGTGTTTTTAAGATTGAATTTGCACTGCTATGGATGTGAATTGCTGTACTGCTGAGCATTCTGTTGAAATCTTGATGGTTCACTATTGAAATTTCATTTGGAATGTTGCTGATGACTTTGCAAGCACATTTGGCATTGAAGGATTCACTGTTTACTAAGCATATTTGACATTGAAGATTTCATGTGTAATGACAAAAAGGGGAAGAAAAGAAAAAGTCTATGATTTGATTTGTGATTCAAATTCCTATTCCTATACATTGATTGCAATGTTGAATAATCAAAGAGGTAGTAGTAATCAAGTAAGGGGGAACTTGTTAATAATCTAAACTACACTAGTTATACAAGCTTTGCATCAGATGGGTATTCGAGTAAGGGGGAGCTCCTTGATTCATTATTCTTTTTCAAATCACATTCAATTGTTTTGTCATCATCAAAAAGGGGAAGATTGTTAATCATGATCCCAAGTTTTGACAATCACAAAACAATTGAAGAAATTGATTTAACATTTTCCATTGAGATCTTTGTAGCACAGGTTATCAAGAAATGTATATGGATCTGGTGCCTGTCAGACGCTCCATGCCTTGTATCGAACATCCGATAAAATTTGAAACATCTCTATCGGATGCTCAACTTGATGTACCGGACGTCCGATAGACAGGGGATCTATCGGACACTTCTTTTGGATGTACAATAACTCCACCAGACGTCCGATAGTATCCAAGAAATTTTTTAACTCTCTGGTTGATGTCGGACGCAAGCCCATCGGACGCAAAAGTATGGATCGGCCATCCGATCAATTTCAAGAATATTTTCTGAGCTTACTGGTCTCTGTCGGACGCAAAACCTATCGGATGCAAGAATGTTCATCGGCCGTCCGATAAAGAATGAAACAGCCTATCGGACGCTAGCATCGGACGCACAACATGGTGTCGGACGTCCGATAGCTCCAACGGCTAGTTGACTCTTCAACTCCTTCTATCCGTTGACCTCAATACCAAGGCACTTTTTGGTCTCCTATAAATACATGCCTTGTCTGAAATTCTAAATAGCAGTTGTACACTCAGATTACAAGTTCTTAAGAGAGATTTTAGCAAGAAAATATTTTTTTTGAGTAAGAATTGTTAGTCTTAAAGTGTGAGTTCATTAGCAAGCTTTTCAATTGTGAGTGAATTCATCAGAAGTGTAGCTCTGTGAGGGTTTTCTGTAAGAGTGTAAAACTTCCTTACTTGACTAAGTGTAGCTTGGGGTAAGGAGGAAGTGATCCTTCCATTGTACACGAAGTTGATCAAATTCATCAAGTTGAAGTAGCTTACTTTGAGCAGTTTTTTTTTTTTTTAAGTTCAAGTGGAGTTTTGAAGAAGTTTGGTTTGCTTTCTATTATTCTTAGCTTACTTTTTGAATTCATTGATTGAAATATCTATTATACTTCTTGATCTTGACTGCTTATTTACTTGTCGAATCATTTGATTGAAAAGGGAGTTACTATTAATCGAAAAAAAAGAGCACTATTGCATTAGTTCATTATCAACCTAATTCACCCCCCTCTTAGGTTGTCTTGGGCCTTACACAAGTTCTATTATTGATGTTAAATGAGGCAAGTTTAAATTTCAAGTAGGTGAAGAAGAGGTAGAATATGATTTGAGTAATTTGAAAAAATACTCTTCTTGTACCGATCAAGTTTATTCTATTGGTTCATGTGATGCTTTAACTGATGAGATGAGTCAAGTTCATTTTGACTATGATCTTCTCAAACTTTGTTTGAATGATGTAGGAGATCAAGAGAAAGATGTGGAGATGGTTGCCAATTTCTTGAATACTCAAGCACCATGTAGGGGATGAACATTATATGAAGACCTTGGAGTAAGTAAAGGACTTCCACCACCATCTTTTGAACAAGCACCAAAGTTAGAGGTCAAACCACTTTTGAATCGTCTCAAATATGCATTTCTTGGAGATAATGAAACATTACTGATGATAGTAAATGCATATCTTAAAGATGAGCAAATTGAGAAGCTTCTTTGAGTTTTACAGCAGCATATGAAGGCTATTAGATGGACTATTTCTGACATAAATGGAATTAGTCCAACCATATGTATGCATAGAATCTTATTGGAGAAAAATGCAAAACCGATGATAGAAACTCAAAAAAGATTCAATCCTAATGTAAAGGAATGATAAGAGTAAAAATACTCAAATGTCTCGATGCAGGTATAATTTTTCCTATCTCTAATAGTTAATGGATTATGGTGCCTAAACATGGTGGAATTACTATAGTAGCAGGAAAAGATGATGAAATGATTCCATCTCGAATTGTGGTGGAGTGAAGAGTTTGCATAGATTATAGAAAGTTGAATGCAGTGACAAGAAAAGATCATCTTCCCTTACCTTTTCTTAATCAATTATTAGAGTGCATAGCTGGTTATGAATTTTATTGTTTTCTTGATGGATTTTTAGGTTATAACCAAATAGCTATTGCTCCAAAAGACTAAGAGAAAACTACATTCACTTACCCTGATGGCATATTTGAATTTAGGACAATGTCATTTAGATTATGCAATGCATCTGCTACTTTTCAAAGATATATGATGGCCATTTTTTCTAATCATATTGAGAAAATTATGAAAATTTTTATGGACATTTTTTCGTCTTTGGATCTACATTTGATAATTGTCTTTATAATTTGGACTTAATTTTGCAGAGATGTAAAGATACAAATTTGGCGCTCAATTGGGATGAATGTCACTTTATAGTACAAGAAGGAATTGTAATTAGACATCAAATTTCTTCAAAAGACTATGAGATGGATCAAGCTAAAATTGAAGTAAGTGAAAAAATGCCACCTCAAATAAATGTCAAGGGTATTAGAAGTTTTCTTAGACATGGGAGCTTCTAGCAATGGTTTATCAAGGATTTTTCCAAAATTTCTAAGCCTTTGTGTGATTTATTATATAAAGATACTCCATTTTCTTTTAATGATGAGTGTATGGTTGCATTTAATAGGTTGAAGAAGGAGTTAACTTTGGTACCAATAATTACTTTAGCGGATTGGTCACTACCATTGGAACTGATGTGTGATGCAAATGACTATACCGTTGGAGCAGTTTTAGGACAAAGAAAAGATGGAAAATTGCATGTGATTTACTATGCTAGTGAATTACTAAATGAAACTCAACTCAATTACATAACCATAGAAAAAGAGTTTTTGGTGGTGATATTTGCCCTATAAATTTAGATCTTATTTAGTAGGATTTAAAGTTATCATATATACTTACCATTCAACTCTTAAATATTTATTGACCAAAAAAATGAGAAGCCAAAACTAATTAGATGGATTCTTCTTTGCAGGAATTTGATTTGGAAATTAGGGACCAAAAAAGGAGTCAGAAATCTTGTGGCAGATCATCTATCAAGAAGAGAGAATATACCACATGATGATTTTACCCCTATGAAGGAAGAATTCCTAGATGAGTTTGTATTAGTGGTACAAGGATCACCATGGTACAGCGATGTAGTGAATTATGTGGTGAGTGGGATCATTCCAAAGGAACTCAATTCATATCAAAAGAAGAAATTTATCAATGATACCAAATATTATTTCTGGGAAGAGCCATACTTCTTGAAACATTGTGTGGATGGCATAATATGGAGATGTATACCAAAAGAAGAGATACGCAGTATTTTAATGTATTGTCATAACCGTGAAACGGGAGGACACTTTAATACTCCAAAAACGGGAGGACATTTTAATACTCCAGAAACGGTAGCAAAGATATGGCAATGTGGGTTTTATTGATTAAGTTAAATCTTGTGATGAATGTTAGAGGACCACTAACATATCTACGAGAAATAAAATGCCATTAACTATTTTTATGGAAGTTAAAGTATTTGATGTTTGGGACATAGATTTTATGGGATCCTTTCTTAGTTCATATAATAATAAGTACATTCTTCTAGCAGTTGATTATATCTCAAAGTGGGTAGAAGCCATTGCCTCATCTATTAATGATGCTAAAGTTATGCTTAAATTCCTTAAAAGGAATATTTTTGATAGGTTTTGTGTCCTGAAGGCCATGTAAGTGACAAAAGTAAGCATTTTTGTAACAAGCCATTTGGCACTCTTGTTGCATAAATATGGTTGTAAGCATAAAATTTCGCTTCCATATCATCCACAAGCAATTGGCCAAATGAAGTTGGCTAACCAAGAGATCAAGCTCATTCTTGAAAAGACTGTTAACAAGTCAAGAAAGGATTGGGCTACTAAATTAGATGATGCTTTGTAAGCATATCAAACAGCATTTAAGATCCCATTGGGAATGTCACCGTATCACCTTATTTATGAAAAGTATGCCATTTACATGTAGAAATTGAATACAAGGCATATTGGGCAATTAAAGCAATTAATTTTGATTTTAAATATGCAGGTGACAAATGATTGCTCGAATTGAGCAAATTGGAGGAATTATGGTTGACATCGTATGACAACGCCAAAATATACAAAGAAAAAAAAAAGGAAATTTTGGCATGACAAGCATATTCTTCCAAAATAATTTGAGGAAGGACAAAAGATGTTATTATTTAATTCGCACCTTAAATTGTTTCCAGGTAAGCTCAAATCAAGTGGTCGAGACCATTTGTGGTTACTTGAGTCTTTCCTTATGGGGTAGTAAAAATAAAGAGTGAAAATGGTATGCCTTTTAAGGTTAATGGTCAAAGATTCAAACTGTATCTAGTTGGCGAGATGATACCTAGAGGAGTAGTTTATTCCTTAGGAGATTTATCTCTTCATTAAAGAAAATGGAGTGAGAAGTCGAGCTTAACGACTTTAAACGAAGCGCTTGTTGTGAGGAAGCCCAACGTTTTTATTGTTTTTATGAGTTTTAGTAAGTTTAGATTTATTTTGGATTGAATTTTAATTTTATTGTGTTTTTCTTGGTCGTAGGTGCTGTAGCATTGAAGGGTCAAGAAAAGAAAGAAAAAAGGGAAGTAAAATCTTATTTTTATGTTTTAAGAGCATGAAGTTATTGGTGGAGCGATAGACATGTCATTTGTATGAATTTAATACGTGAGCACATGTGAAATGATGAAAATGATTGATTGATACTTATTTGAAGTGTGAAAAACATTACATGTGCATTTTGAGTGTTCAAGTTGTTATTCGATCAAAGAACTCAATACCTCAATTTGCAATGTAAACGTTTTTAATGTGCTTTCAATGGTTGAAAATTGAGTTGGCATTAATTTTCATATGTGGGAGGTGTTTAACTGGTAAAAATTACATTGGAAGTGTTAGTTTTGATTTTTGGTAGAAATTTTGTCAGAATTGAAAATTCTACAAAAATGAATGCAGAAAGATCCGAGCTCGGATTGAGGAAGAAGCCCTCAAATCCGAGGCGGATAAATTTCAAATGTTAGGATAGAAAGACACGAGATTGGATTGATGAATACGCCCTCAGATCCAAGGCTTCGGATAAACTTTCGATATCAGAGGGTCGATCCGCGACCATGATCCAAGGCTTGACCATATGGATCCGACCTTGGATCCGTCTAGAAATCATGGGTATAAATGCGATTTGAGCCTATTTTTCTTCACATTTTTCTCCTATTCAACCTTAGACTGATGAAACCCTTCATCTTCCTCTATCAAACTTCAATTTCCACTGATTAAACTTCAATTTTTCACTACTCAATCATCCAAAAATCACTTGGGAGCAAAAACCCTCAAAGATTTTGCATCAAAAACACCAAAAAAGTGAGTTTTGATTTCAAGTGAAGTGTTTTGGGAAAAATCTTCACAAATTTTAGGGGCCATTTTGTGGTTTTTCTTGATCCAAATTCCTTGCTTGTGCATCAACAATCATCCCTTGATCATTTCATGGTGAGTTTTTCAACTAAATCCTCCAATCTTGCAATCTCATAATTTTTCACTTTTCCTAATTTCTTGCAAATTTTCAATTCAATGTTTGGTAGTGAAATTTGATGATTACTGGGATGTTTTGGTGTTTAATGACTCATTGGTGTGATTTATACACTTTGATTCTAGCATTTGTGCTCAATTGATCGAATTTCTTAGTGGCTCATTGTTTGAACATTCTAATTGCCAATGATTCATGTGTGTGTTTAATTCATGAGAAGTGATTAGGAATGGCCAAATTTTGGTTTATTTAGCATAAAAACACAATTTGCAAAATTTGTTTGATGAAATATGGACAATTGTGGTTTATTTGTATGAACCGAAGCGGCATGACTTAGGCAAATATATTTTAGACTGGGAATGCTCTTAGATTTTCATGTGTGAGAAATGGTTTAGGTTAATTGAGTTATTTTGCTTCGTGGATTGAAAAGAGTTGCCTCAGTGTTATTATGATTTCTCACATTTATTTAAAGGAAAAGTAATTTGGGGTGGTTAATTTTGTTGCTTTTGCTCATTGTGTCGTTGGTTTGCTAATTGAAATATTTTGTTCTTGAAGGTATAATGGCGAGAACTAGAGGAAAAAGGAGGGTTGAGCACAAGCCTACACCGCCATCCTCCTCGAAGGAGGCTACCCGTGCTCCTTCTTCGAGTGAAGAAGAGGTGGTGGCAAAATTATAGAGACGACGAGCAACAACGAATTACCAAGCCTACGTGCCACTACCTCCATTGCCTCCTACTTTTGATCCCACGCGATTCATATCTAAAGCTAATCAAACATGGTATGAAGCCAGCTTAAGCAAGGAGATAATCACCGAGAAGCAGTTGGCGCTAGAGGTCGATGCCCACCATCATATCACCATTGCTTTTACTGGACTAGGATGGGCGCTAATCCACTCCTTGCATCAGTATTTTACCTAAAGCTCATCCGAGAGTTCTTTGCTAATGTAGTAAAAAAGGAGAGACACAGTGCTAATTGGATTGAATCGTAGGTACAGGACACATGATTGATTGTGGAGCGAGACACAATTTCTATCCTCATCAATTGCCAAAATGAGGGAACTGATATGAAAATAACGAAGGAATTCCATGCTCATGATCCATGGGATATGGCCGCGACAGTGAATAGACTTGGAGGAGCTTACCGGACTTTGAGAGGCACTAAAAAGTTGGTATTTGCTGATTCCTTCCAAGACTATCTGTTGCTATATATTTATGCCCACAATGTGTTACCAAATAAAAGTGGCAAAAGTGAGTTGAGAAATAGTGACATCTATTTCTTGGATAAGATGATCACTGGGATGGGCATGCAAATCACCGGACTTTCTTTGTGGAGTGTTATTATCAATTATTTATGCACCACAGCGAGGACGAAGCCAGAAGATTCATGTTTTGGTTTTTCTAGACTTTTCTCCCTTCTATTTGAGAAAAAGGGAGTTAATGTAAGTGGGGAGAAGAAAGTAAAAACTAAATCGACTGACGAGGTGAATGCTACTCTTTTGAAGTCATTGAAGATTTCTACGGATTTTAGAGCTGCTTTAGTTCGTGATGCCGGGCTTGGAGAGGCATCTACGTTGACTCAGATTCTTGGCACCACCTCCACTACCTCTATAGAGATTTCGACCACGCGACCCTCCTCTTTTGGTCCTGTTTCTCCACCACCTCCACCCACTTGGTCTCGTTAGAGCAAGATTTTGAGTGCCATCTGCTGTATGGAGACTCAGGTGCTGGAATGGATTGACCACCATGAGCAAATGATGATCGAGCATCTTGATCGGCATGACACCTACCTTAGGGCATTGAGGACCATTTTCATATTGTCCAGTCACCGAGCCTATTCCCTACTGCGAAGATGAGAGTACCTCTAATGCATACACGAGGGAGATGGTGGTCTGCATAATGCCAATCCAACACATATGGTAGACCTTTCACATGATGATGGCCCAACGGCCTAGTTTTTCTTTTTTCTTTTCTTCTGACTTTTTAGTTATATTTGTGTTATGTAAACCTTAATACTTTTTAGTAATGGTTGTTTTATTTTTTCTTTTATTAACCTTTTGAGTTTAAATGTGGCCCTACAGTTACGTATGATTAAGAGGGATCAATGGATGTTCGCGATAATAGATGTTTGTGAAAAGATTGCTATCAATCTCTATTCTATTTTTAGGGGAGTTTTTACTTCTTTTACTTTGTGTTGACCTCCTACACATTGAGGACAATGTGTATTCTAAGTATGGGGGATGTACTTGGGCTTTATATATTTGTATGTTTGATATTTTGTTTATTGTGATAATGGTTAACTTGGAATTGTTGATTGTGCTTTGGAATTGTTTGATTGGGATTGTTGGCAGGGAGTTTGTTTCATTTATAAAGGGAAACTCCGTCAAAATTTTTTCAACAACTTTTTCATAATTGCACTATGGCCCAAAATTTTTTGAAATGGATGCTAATTTTGATTCTTGAAAGCTAATTGGGTCATTGATTTTGTAAATTTTTAGAACTCCCCTAGTTTTGAAAATTAGTGCAATGCTCTAAGCGTGAGCACTTATTCTTTCGACAATTTAATTGGACAAAGAAAGTGCAAGAACTTCATTAAATTTCACCTAAATGTGTGAGTTTTTGAGCCTAAAGAGCAATCAATTCATCTTTAAAAGCCTCTAATTTCGATTGTTGAGTGTGTATCACACTTGGATTAACAATTCTAGTACTTGCATTGTTAGTATGCTTTGAGATCATATTTTTGGATTAAATGCATGAAAAGGACAAAGGCATTTAGGATTTGACCACTTTAGACTTTCTTTTTAATAACCAATCTTGACTCATTTTCCCTTAGAAAACCAAATTGAGTTTTGACCAATTTCTCTTTGAATTAACCACAAAATTATCCCATTAGACCATTTCTTTATGGTATCTTTTTGTTAGCCTATAAATCAAGGGAATGTTTTAGCTTTAATTGGGGTGATCCAAGGGGATTAAATTATAAGTGTGGCAAGTATATTTATCAATGTTACTTCTTTTCAATGATTTTCTTTAAAAAAAAAAAGGAGTAAAGCAAATGTTAAAAATTTTAAAGATATGTCATTAGTTATACTTGCCATTTCTACATCAAGCATGGTGTCTCCTTGGGAAATCTTTGAAATGTTAATTTGAATTTACACACTTATTATGATTTCTAAAGTATTTCCTTTGATTATTTTTTACCTAAATTACCTTCTTATATCATGCCCTCTAACTTTAGCCCTATTAAAACCTTGTAAAAACCTTTGGATTTGTGTGTTTAATGCATTTTAAAGTGGTGGAGAAGTGACATATTTGCAAGTTTATGGTTATGATTTTTCAATGTGTGATTTGAGTGATAATTTTTCCATACATATATATTTGAGTGTTGAGTGATACTTTGATACATCCATTGTGAGGAAATGAAGTCTTGCATGATATGGGTTTGATAGTAATTGTTAAAGAGAGTAATTAAGCTTATGTGAAGGATTTGAGCCAATGGTCTTGGAAAAAGTATTGCTTGAGGGCAAGCAACGTTCAAGTGTGGGAGAATTTTGTAAGAGTTTATTTTACCTAAAATTTGTGTGTTATTTAGTATTAGTTTTATAACATTTTCTATCTTTAATTAGACATTTTTAGTTAATTTGAAGTAAAAATTCTCCAAGATGCATTTTCTTATATTCTAATTAAATTGAAGGGATTAATGCATGTTTTTATATTGTTCTTGTATGATTTCAAACTTTGTTCAAGTTCGCGGAATGTTTGACGAAAAGATTTCAATCGAATTTTGTCCGAGCAAATGTGAATTTTGGCGAAAAGTTGAAGAATCGAAGTTGCACGTGGGTTGAGCCCTCAGATAAATTTCCGAAATCAGAGGCTGGATCTCGGCCTCGGATCCAGCATAAAAGGGGTCTTGGATCGTGCTCAATTGGTAATAATAAAAAGTAGGAGAATTGGATACGAGGGGTACACCATTCGATTTGACCTCGGATCGAGGCCTCAGATCCTAGTTCGATCTTACAACTTGTAGAATTAGTTGTGCTCATTTTAGACTTACTTTTTGACAAATTTCACACAAGAAATTTCAGCTAAAAAGTGGCTGTTGGTGAAAGAAGAGTTGGGCAAGTTATGTTGCACTTTCTAGGGTTAAGTGACTCGGGGGATAATAATTGATGGTATGTATACAGAAGAGAGAGAGGGAGAAAAGTTTGATGTAATTCTTAATTCGAAGGCAATGAAGATGATGAAGTTTGGAGAATGTCTTTTTTTATTTGAATGAGCATTTCTTCTTAATCTCTTTATTTGTTGGAAAAATGTGTGGTTATATCTTAAACATGAGCTTATTTGTTAAAGGTAGCATGTGTAGTTAGATCTACTTGTTCTAGGGTTAGATGAAACTTTTTATTGCTTGATTATGGATTATTGTATTGTTTCGATCATACTTGTACTTGTTAATTCTTCTATCTATGCCTTATTCCCTTGTGAGTGATTGATCACCATTTGTAAGTTACTTTAGTTGTTGTTAGCCTATGAAAATAGTTGATAACAATGGAACAAATATAGAGGAAACTTGAGTAGTAGAAACACGAAATTAGTGCTGCTCTTAGGTGGATGTTATTTGATTTCTTGAGCTTGATTAAGCTATTACTTGTGATTTTATCATGAAAATAGGTAGATCCATGTGTTAGCTAGCTTGGTTCTTTGGCTTAAGCAAGTTCCAATAGGTTTAGTGAAATTCATCTTTAGCAAGGCAAGTGAAATGGTCAAAATTGATGTTGATTTCCTTGATTAAGTGTGATTAGTGGATTCTATTCCCTAGAACTCGTGTAATTTGAGTATTCTCTAAGATAGTTAGTTAGATTACAAATTTTTCTTGATAACTTGTTGAGATTAGAAGCAATTACTAAGTAGTTTAGATAGTAGAGTAAGTTAAACCTTTACTCGAGAGATACAAGGCTACATGATTCTTAAATAACCATTACAAAGTAAATCAACCATCTATTGTACGGTAAAAGTACAAAGATAAAATGCCTTACTTACTGATGAGTTTAACTATTCCACAACTAAAATAAAAACTGACTTTTGCAATAAACAAGGAAGAACAACAAATGAAACTTATTCCTTTAACTCCTATATAAATAAACATTAGTAGAAATCATCTTTAGACTCTTCAACATGCACTACCTCATAGTCCTCAGGACCTGTAAAAATGTTAATAAATTGGGTTGAGCAATAATCACCCAATAGGTAGGACTACGTCTTTGTTGGATCATGTATTATAGCATTTCATTCCAAAACATTTACATACACAGTACATGCATAGCAAAGTCAAAAATAAACTTCAACCGAAAATTCACATAGTACTAACGAGTGGCATACAGGGCTTGAGATTCATGAAATGCATAATTATACTTGAGGAATCATGATACTGTAAAACATTTCACATAAACTCATAACAAGTACATGTAATAATTGGCTTCTAAGTACTTAGTCTAGAGATTAACCCCTTCTAGAGGGTGACCAATAGGTTTCATGACTACCAATTGGTCATATGACATGACATGAGTCAATCGGCCAGACTCTATACTGACTCTATGACTAATTTAATTAGCCTGGTTTTATATCGATTCCATGACTACTTAAATGGTCAGAACTATAGTCCCTACTGTCAATTTCATGATTGTATAGAGTTTTTAAAATCTATTTCATACATCACAAGCATATTTTTTTTCATGTCATAATACTTGCCACTCAACCATAACTTATAATATGTAAAGCATCCTTAAAATATCATATGATCCATTTATATGCAAGAATATAAATTTGCATCAATAAACATTCATATGAAAACATTTGAAAAACACAAAGGGGTAAGCACCACCTACTTCCAACTGACTACTGATGAAGATAACCTTAATTGTCGTTAGCTGGTGATGCACCTATACGTATACATAAGTATTTTAATTAACTAGAATCCCATATACATAATACCTCAAGAAATCTCTAGAATTCATGTCTGAACAACCCAAAGAATGTACAAAAGAAATTTCCTAAAATGAAAGCTTTTATTTGTTATCAATTAATTATTTCCTATTATCTTTGCTACTATTGGTTAATTGAATTAATTATTTAACTAATTGCTATTAGTTAATTAATTAGTCATTTAACTATTTATTAGTAATTAATTAATTAATTAATTAATTAATTATTAATTAATTAATCATTCACTAATTATTATTAGCTAATAAATTAATTAATCATTTATCTAATTATTACTGTTAAACAATTATTTAATCAACTATTTGTTTCTAATTAATAATTAACCATATTTAATCAACTATTTGTTTCTAATTAATAATTAACCATTTTCTTAATAAATTAATCATTTAAATAATTATTAATTAATTAATTAATCATCCACTAATTATTATTAACTAATAAATTAATTACTCATCTATCTAATTATTACTATTAGTAAATTAATTAATCAAATATTTATTATTAATTAATAATTAACCATTTAACTATTTACTATTAATTACTTAATTAATTAATCATTTAAATAATTATTAATTAATTAATTAATTATCCACTAATTAATAAATTAATTAGTCATTTATCTATTGCTATTATCATCAATTAATTAATTCATTATTTACTAATTATACTAAGTAATGAATTCTCAAACGTTTAGCTAACTACTACTATTATTATAAATTAACCACATCATTAGTTAATTATCACTCAATTCATTAATTACTTATCCATTTATTATCATTATTATTAATCAATCATAATTAATTATTTAATATTTTAAATATTATTATTATTATTATTATTATAGTTATTATTATTTCCTATTGGGCCTAGTTGTTTTAATGACACTTAGGTCCCATTTGATAACACAATTCAGCACTTTAAGTTAATGGATTCAGATCTGAATACGTTCAGACCGTTTGATAATCGAAAACAGACATCTGAATGAATTAAGTGGTGCTGAATTTTCTAGACAAAATTTGCTCCCAAAAATAAGTGATAAGCTATTCATTTATCACTGAATGTGATATACATTCAAATGTATTGGACTTAGTACTTAAGAATTAAATCGCTTAATGAATACAGGCTTCAGACTTCAGATTTCAGACCTCAATTTTAAATTTTAGTTTTATCAAACGCATCCTTAGTTAATAAACTTGGACTTCCGTTAATGGGCTTTGGGCTTAATTAATAAAACTAAAGTCTTTATAGTTTACGTGCTTAAGCATCCCTAAGGTAGATTCTAATTTTCAGTTTTTTCAGTGATTAAATAATCTAAAAGTTGGGTGTAAAAGCAAACGATAACATCTACAAAAGTGATTATTTAAAATCACTAATCTATAATCACTTAAATTAATGAATCGAGAACAAGGCCTATAGATAACGCAACTAATAGTTTTTAGTAGGAATTGGCAAGGACTCTAGGCGGATTGCTACCTTAGAAATTAATAGTTTTTTTCTTCCATTTTCCTCTGATATAGCTATAACCAATCAGAAGTCTTGGTCCTCGACGCTCATTTGCCAAAGAATCAAGTAGTCTAGGTTGCTAGAAAATGAAACAATTGTTTGCAAGTGTAGGAAAATGGCTCAAAGAAGACAGAAATTGAAATTTCAGCAACATGCTGTCAACCATACAATGATCTAACATTGTGAGGAAAAAGAATTCCGCACTTCACTTTCAAAAGAAGACTTGGACTTGTTGCATAGAAAAATCCATTCCCGGCCTCCTCACCCTCAAAATCCCCCAATCAATTTTTGTGGGGCTCCATTTTTTTTGCCTGAATTTAGTATTTTGTTTAACAAAAACTGGTAAACCCAAGTGCTCGATTTTGTTTGTAAATGAAACAAATTAAGCGCAAGGAAAGATTACTAAACTTCCAACATAAAGTTCAAATTCGGAATTGTCTATTTTTTAAGCTGTTTTTGAAAAATTGTTTTCCACATCCCAAATGCTACAGTAATACACCAACAAAAAACAATCCCAAAAACACCAATTCAAACAAATATTTCAAAAACAACTTATACAAACAAAAATAAAAAAATTATCCCTTCTTCTTCCACCCCAACCGCACCATCACCCACCACCACCCACCCCCACCACCACCTCCTCCCTCCCTCTCTCCGTCCCCCACTCCACATTCCCTCTCTCTCGCCCTCCCCCTATCTCTTTCTCCCCTTCTCTCTTTCTCCCCCTCCGCCTCCCCCTCCCCCTCCAATCCAAATTAAAAATTTATCTGGGGTATTTTTGGGGCATTTTAAAATTAAAAATTTATTTGAGGTAATTTTTTGGCATATTTTTCAGTCATTTTTAAAAATTTATTTGGGATGATTTCTTGGGGCATTTTTAAAATTAAAAATTTATTTAGGGTATTTTTTGGGACATTTTTAAAATTAAAAATTTATTTGGGGTAATTTTTGGGGTATCATTAAAATTAAAAATTAATTTGGGGTAATTTTTTGAGGCATTTTCAAAATTTAAAATTTATTTGGGTATTTTTAGGGCACTTTTAAAATTTAGAATTTATTTGGGGTAATTTTTTTGGGCATCTTTAAAATTAAAAATTTATTTGGGGTATTTTTGAGGCATTTTCAAAATTAAAAATTTATTTGTTGTAATTTTTTGGGGCATTTTTGTAATTAAAATTTTATTTGGATAATTTTTGGGAACATTTTCAAAATTTAAAATTTATTTGGGGTATTTTTGGGACATTTTCAAAATTAAAAATTTATTTGGGGTAATTTTTTAGGGCATTTTTAAAAATAAAAATTTATTTGGGTTATTTTTTAATGCATTTTTAAATTAAAAATTTATTTGAGGCAATTTTTTGGGGCATTTTTAAAATTTAAAATTTATTTTAGGCAATTTTTTGAGGTATTTTTGAAATTAAAAATTTGTTTGGAGTATTTTTAGAATAATATATTTGGGGTTTTTTTCAAATTAACCCACCCGTACCACCACCCATCAAATAAATTTTAATTTTAAAAATACCCCAAAAAGTTACCCCAAATAAATTTTTAATTTTAAAAATACTTTTAAAAATTACCCCAAATAAATTTTTAATTTTAAAAATCCCCCAAAAATACCTAAAATTAATTTTTAATTTTAAAAATACCTGAAAAAATTATTTTTAATTTTTTAAAATCCCCAAAAATACCTAAAATTAATTTTTAATTTTAAAATTGCCCCAAAAAATTGACCCAAATAAATTTTTACTTTTAAAAATACCACAAAAAATTATCCCAAAAACACCCTCAAAAAGTTTTTGAAAGACAGCTACAATAGTTTTTCACATCCCAAATGCTACAGTGCTATTTTTGAAAAACAACCCCAAAATCAACTAATGCAAACGGGCCCAAAAATGTAAAGAGTTCAAACTCTATTTCCAAAATCATGAAATATTGATAAAGCTGACCTTTTAGACTTCATTACAAGTGATAAAATTTTCTAGTCTAAGATGAAATTATATGTGCATTGTTTTTTCTATGAAAATCTTCGTTATATTATGCATTTGCACATTGAGAAAATCTGATTCCTTGTTATTTTACAAGTTTAGCATATCTAACAATCGATATATTGCATTACAAAGAGTTATTTGTACTGCTAGTTTTTCTAATGAAGGGTATAAATAACTCTTTATGACTTTCTTTCCTTTTTTTTTTCAAGGTTTTTCTTTGATTAATTACAATTTTTGAAGTGTCCACGGCCATGCTCATGTATCAATTTTAGAATTCTGAACTCACCAGGGCAACTCACAAAGAAGTGATGCTAACTTTGAGCTTATATATAGCTATAGACGAGCATGGAAGTCGATAAATGACATACTCTTAGAAAAATAACCAAATTAATGGAAAAAGCCGTTAGTATTGACATTCCTGCTAAGTTCCAAAAAAGTATTATCAAGTCATGGGAGGATGGACCATCGGAGAAGAGGCCACCATCAAGACGACTTTTAATCTTTTTGTTCGATTAGCAGAATAGCCTGAAGGTGACGGCTTCGACTGTGCATGACAAGTCAGTGACTGTTTATTGCTATGTACCGAGATGAAACAGTCCCTGACTTGTCTCCCATCTCAAGTCTTCCCTCAAGTCTCCTTTGAAAGTGAATGAATTGCTATTTCATTTTAGGGTCAATGACCATTTATCTCCTCAAAGTATATACTGATTTTCATTTTACCCTATAACCTTTATTTTTTATCACTTAACCCCACAAGAGACAAAAATACCCCTCTATAATTCTAAGTTTTTATTTTCGAACTCTTTGCCTCCTTTAATCATTAAACTTTAACCTGCAATTTGATTTTGACCACTCTAATTAATGGTGATAAAGTTTTACATGAGATATGTACATATATTAGGGATATACTAACAGTTTATTATTTTAAAAAATTGGTAAAAAGAAGATTGTGATAAGTAAAAACTCATTATAGGAAAACAACAAAAACAATATTCAATACTGACGTGTGAATCTATGGTTGTAAAAATAGGTAATTGGCTATGAATAGTGTAATTATAAGAAAGTAGAGTAATTTTTTTTTAATTTCTTAAATTAGAAAATAGATGAAATTGATTTGTGCAACATATATATATATATTGAGTTTTGTAAATTAGAGAATGGATATCCTAAATTTTTTGTTTGAGAAATTTTTTATTTTTCTTAGAAAAAAATTTTAAAAAAGAAAACTAATTTGGAATAAAAAAGAGAAAAGAGAAAGAAGGAAAAAAATTACACAGTGGAGGGGTATTTTTGTCTCTCAGTGGATCAAATGACGTAAAATAAAGATTTAGAGGGTATAGTGAGATTCAAGGCATATGTTATGGGGATATATTAAAATTAACCCTCATAAAAAATGATAGGTGAACTAATATTTACCCATTTGGTTTTCCCGTCTCATTATACAATACTACCATTATTCAATAATATCTACATAATCTCATTATGGTTTTCTTATTATGTGATTTAATAATAGGGTGAACTAATATTTACCCATTTGGTTTTCCCATTTCATCGTACGATTCTCCCATTATTCAATAATATCTAGATAATCTCATTGTGGTTTTCTTAGTATGTGATTTAATAACGGGTTAATTAATTTATCCCCTTAAATTATACCCTAGCTCCCACTATACCTCCTAATCTTTATTTTGTGTCATTTAATCCTATGAGAGACAAAAATACCCCTCTACTATGTAATTTTTTTCCTTTTCCTCTGTTCTTTTTTTAAATTTTTATTTTGAGAAAAATAATAAATTTTTCTAACAAAAATTTGGGATATCCATTCTCTAATTTACAAAACTCAAAAAATTATATAGATATAGTTTTTACAAATCAATTTCATCTATTTTCTGATTTAAGAAACTAAGAAAAAAATTTTACTCTACTTTTTTATAATTACACTATTTACAGTCAATTACCTATTTTTACTATCATAAATTCACATATCAGTATTGAATATTGTTTTTGTTGTTTTCCTATAATGAGTTTTTACTTATTACGATCTTTTTTTTTCCAAATTTTTAAAATAATAAATTGTTAGTATATCCCTAATTTATGTACTTATCTCATGTAAAACTTTATCACCATTAATTAGAGTGGTCAAAATCAAATTGTAGGTTAAAGTTTAAAGATTAAAGAAGCAAAGAGTTTGAAAATAAAAACTTAGAATTATAGAGGGGTATTTTTGTCTCTTGGGCGGTTAAGTGATAAAAAATAAAGATTAGGGTGTAAAGTAAGAATGGGGGTACTTTAAGGGGATACATTGTCATTAACCCTTTAATAAATTTGCGGTGTAATCATAATGTGTAGATTCATGAGTTGTAGTATTGTTAAATTGAAAAGTAATAAACAGTTGTAGCTAACTTGGCACGCCCATTCACGATCATTATGTCAAATCCAAAAATCCCATGAGCAATTTGTGCCAAAGAAAGAGCATAAAATCCCTTTTATCAAGTCCCTACCAGAAAACAAAAATCATAATGAAATAGGAAACTTGGATGCCAATTCGACTAAACTTATTTTGTAAGTTAATACCTGATAATTCTTCGATAATTGGGTCACAACCTCTTTCCATCCCATATATCTTGTCCATTAACATAAGTAAACAAACTACAGTCAACTGGGTCAACTACAAACAAACAACAATTAGACAATTTGATTGAACCATATACTGTACTGAAGAAAGATTTATATTCTTTTAACTCCAAATCTTTCGGCCACAAATTTTCAAAAATTGAATTACATTCATCATAAGAATCACCCTCTTTTCCACATACCAAACCAGTAAGAGCACACTAAAAATTAAAACATACAAGGATGCGATACTTTCAACAGGGCCTAAGAGATATATTTTAAAGCAAAAGAGATATGATCTGCGCAAAATTTTGGATCTTATTATAGTCCCGAAGTATGGGCGTTAGATAGAGAGACAAACTAAATAATCCATTTGTACCAGTATCTTGACACAGAATTTACTAAATCCTTAATGGTTCCTTTTCTTTACCAACTGAAAAGGTTGAATAATTAATAAATAAACCTTGCCACTTCCTTCCTCATCATCCTTCATGGTCCTTGGACTTGTTAGATTCTTCTCTCTGCTCCAGCTCCATCAGCCTATTATGAGATAATAACTTTCAAATAACAACAATCTAACTAAAACAGAGATGAAAATATTGAAATATAGATGAAAATATTGAATCATCCATTTACAATTTGCTAAAACTCATACATTTATTCATCTTGAATTGGAACAACTATTCCTATATACGACCTAACATTGACAGTGTATGAATACGAAGTGACATTGATAAAGCAGCTAGACAGGGGAGGCGACTGGCGAGGGGGACATACATTGGGATATATATCGGGATACATATTACATTATCCTGGAGGTATTGTTGTACAATTGATAAACGAATGAGACAAATATATAATAATATTTTAATATTGTCTCATGTTTTCACTCACGTCTTTATTGTTAAAGTAGATAGGAGCCACATAGCTAGATGAAAGGACGATGAGTGGGACGATCATACTCAATCTTAATTGCATTAATGAAGTAGTAATAAATTTGGCTTGGTTCCAAAAAAAAAGAAAGAAAAGAAAAGAAAAAGAATTGGAATAGATACAAGTTAGGAGAAATCCAGTCTTGCCCATTTTGCAGTAATAAGAGATTCAATTCTAAGCAACTGGTTGTACAATCACTAAATTGATGGATAGAATCATGACTAATTAGTATATAACTTGAATATATTTATATACGTATATATGTGTGTATATATGTATATGCATGTTCATACATCGAACATTAACTTAAATTAACAGAAATACAGATCATCATATTTAAGTACATCTTTTACGTTGATTGCTATTTGGTTAATGACTAAAGGAAATGGCAATTTTAAACCAAAGGATCTGATTAGATGCAGTGTTGGTAGATAGGGGTGGCTACGGTTCTAGAACCACCGGTTTCGGTTTAAAAACCAACGGTTCCGGTTCTTCTGAAAGGTGGAACCTAAACCGACACTTATAGGGACGGTTACGGTTATAATTCGTGAAACTCCGGTTCTGATCCAGTTACGATTTTAATTTCTCCTGGTTCCAGTTCCAGTTAAAATACGTGTAATTATAAAATTAATTTTAAGTAAATATGCTAATGAATGTAGGAAAAAATATGAATTTTTTTATCATCATTTGGCAAGGAAAAAGAAAAAAAATACATATATTTTTTATTTAATAAATTGCTATTTTATAATTTAGCAACGACTATTTTCTTGATCCTTTAAAAAAAACTTTTGTGAATTTGTTATAATGGTTAATCAAGCTCAAAGAACCATCAAATGCTAACTTAATAGTCTAATTAATTTAACTTTAACACTTTGATTAAATTAGATTTGGATCTAAATCAATTATGCTATATTTACTAATGAATTGGGATAATAAGTTGGTGGACTAAAACTGATGCTATTGGTGTGCTGACTATTAAAATTGAACTTTAAATTAAGACAAAAATATCAAATTACTCAGTATATAAATGTATTTTTAGATGGTGAACGGTTCTTGAACCGCCGGTTCCGGTTTCGGTTCAAACTTTTTGTGAACCTGAACCGTAACCTTTGATTACAGTTATAATTCCGGTTCTTTTTTCTCAAATCCGGTTCCAATTTCGGTTCAATAAACCACCAATTCGATTCCGGTTCAAACCTGAACCATGACTATCCCTTGCGGTAGATATGGCCATGGTTGTAGAAATGCCAATTTCAGTCTAAAGTCGATGTCTCTTCTAAAAGGTGGATCTTGAACCACTCCTTATAGAGAAGGTTCTTTTTCCAAGTCTGATTCTAATTTTATTTTGATTATGATTCCGAATACGGCTTTAGTTCTTTTAGTTATGTTTAAACATTTGTTAGTATAAAATAGATTCTAAGAAAATATGATAATGAATGAAAACAAAAAGAATAATATTTTATTATCATGTGCAAGGAAAAAGAAAAAATGATTCAAATTTTATGAAAAAATGTCCCAATGTTGATTAAATTAGATTGGTCTTAGATATAAATTAGTCATAGAGTATAGACTTACTAATAGAATGGGACAATGAGCTATTGGGTTAAGATTGGAGCTACTAGTATTAGATGTTAACTGTTGATATTAAACTCTAAATTAACCAAATAGGTTTAGATAGCAAATGTTTTTTCAGACGGTTTGAATGGATTCTAAATTGCTGATTTCGGTTCCGATTCAAAATTTTGGTGAACCCGATTTAAAATTTTGGTGAACCTGAAGTTAAACATTTAGTCACAGTTATGGTTATGATTCTGGTTTTTAAAAATCTGATTTCAATTCCAGTTCAATAAACTGCTGAGTCAGTTACATACAAGCAAGTAGGGGCACTTGCCCTTTCTTATTTGCTCCCACTAAAATCTAACAAATTCTCTTTTCTATTTACATTGACCCCTCCTCCCTTGAACAATTACAAATTTACAATTACTACTATTCACAAGAATTTTCAAAATCGGCCAGGAAGAATGCCAAATTGACATCAATGAAATAAAAAGCTATTTTAGAGTTATTCACTTGAGAATGTTTAATTTTTAATGGATCCATCTTGACCAAATTGACAGTTTCAGTTGTAGACACCAAAATTTGACTATTTCAATTGTTTTATCATGTTTTTATCTATTAGTATTTAGTTATTTATTTTTGAATATTCTAACATATTTTCTTATTTTGTAGGTTTTTATGAAAAAAAAAAGGTCTCAAAACGAAACGCGGACAAGTTACGCGGGATTGTCCGCGTAACTGTCTGCATAACGAGATCAGAGACGAAAAAATATACGTGATAATTTTCCAGCCACTTTCTTCCTAATTACCAGCTGTAATTTTGTGTCTTTATCATCAAGTAATCGATTTAGACAATTCCCAACTCACCCTTGATCCCTTAACACTTCATCTAATGTTCAAAATCAACCCACCTCACCTAGAAAAGATCAAGACCCTTAATGCTAGGTTTTAGTGGCTATAAATAACTCATGATAGGGTTTTCTTCAGGGAGAGAAGCTGGAGTTGGTTAAAAAAAGAGGTGAAGAAAATTAGAGAGGAAAGAATCAGAGAAAAAACGGCTGAGAATCAAAGAGAAAGAGAAAAATGAGAGAAAAGAGGAAAAATTAGGTTTTCTTCCCTTAGAAGCTTGGTGAAGATCATTCTTGAAGTCTTGGTCCTCCCCTTTCATTTTTTCATCAAGCTGCTGACTCAGGTAACCTTCCTCTGCCATACCTATTATGTTTTGGTCGAAAATTGCTGAAAAATTAGACCTTCTGGTGGAACCAAGGTCTTGACTATATTCTTTGAGTTTTATAATAGTTGATAATGGTTATGTGTTGTTGTATGAGTATGTTACGTTTATATAGCCTTGGTAAGGCTCATGGACTTGTTTTACGTTTAAAATCGGATGTTTGATGTTCCTGTGTTGGTTTTGTTGTATTTTTTGCAAAATTTCTGAAAAAATGTTCTTCACGCTTTGAAGATATGAAGAAACGCGGGGTACTTGCGCGGTTTGATCCGCGTAACCTTCCACGTTTCCGTTTGAATGTTTGAAGATGCGAAGAAACGTGAGATAGTTGCCCGGACAAGTCCGCGTAACCCTCCGCGTCTCTAGCCTGACAGTTCTTCTCTTTCCCCTTTTCGTTCTATTTGATGACGTTGATGCTTAAGATTCGACCTTTTGGGTCTAGCTTGTCTTGATGTGATCTGAATGACGATATTTAAGCCTTGAAATTGAGCCTGCTGTCTCTGGTGATTTTATTTGTGTTTTTGGTTGAAAAACTAGAAACAATCTGCTGTCTCTGGTGATTTTATTTGTGTTCTTGGTTGAAAAACTAGAAGCAATCTTCCTGGATTTTTTGAAGATAGGAAGAAACGTGGGTAGATACGCGGCTCAGTCCGCGTTTCCCCTCCGCGTTTCCTCGCATTTTGCATGAAACGCGGCCATGGTTGCGCGGACGGTCCGCGTAACCTCTCTGTTCCTCTGTTTTGTTGCTATTTTCTGCTCTTCTGTTCCAGAAACTTACTCTAGTGTTCATGTCTTCCAGTCTTGTCCAATTTGCTTGCATAATTGGTTTTGATATCTTTTCTTTGAATTTTTGATTGATTTTTCCTTTAAATTGGTGCCTTGATCCCTTTTTGTTGACATTGAGTCTTAGATAACCATTCCCCTCATTTAAGGATTCAGTTGAGGCATCACATCAAGGGATGGTAACTTCTTTCCCCTATTATGTGTTCTTATGTGTTCCTATGTGTTTTATGGGTTTTAAATGCTTCATTAGTTAGAATTTCATTTAAGTCATTTAATTGTTTTGCAAGTGGTTAAGAGGCCCTTGAAGGCCAAGTTGTAATAGAATAGGTAATTATTTTAGTTTTCTTTTACGTCTTTTCCCCCTTAGATTGTAATTAGGGCCCTAAATGTAATAATCTTTATGTGCTTATGTGTTTAGGTTATTTGCTTTCCTAGGGTTTTTGCATCTAGATATTATGCTTATGTATTATGTGTTTATGTGTTTTTATGTGTTTACTTGCTTTATTATCATGTCTACATGTTTTATTATGTAAATATATTGACGTTACCACACTAGTCCAATGCTAGTTGTGGTTCATTCCCTCTAACGCCATCACACTAGTCCAACGCTAGTTGTGGCCTTTCCTTTCGATTTCTCACTAATCCAATGTTAGTGAGAACCTTTAGACAAGGGCTAGTCCAATGCTAGACCCTTGAGGCCGTTCATGCATTAGATACAAGTTTCACACACTTTTCACTTTTAGGGTTTCTTGTCCATTTTTGCATGTTATTTTTCTCCCATCCCGTATGCGAAACATCTCATTTAGTTTTCTTTGTCGTTAAAAATAGATTAACTTTTTTAGGGCATTACCCTTTGAATTAGGGAAAAGAGCGAGTATGGCTCTCTAAGCCTTAGCACGGTTTTTAAATCCCTTCTATGAAAAGGAAAATTGAAGTCACGAATTTAGTCCCCCGCATCCATTATGTTGCATTATCCCTCTTTAGGACATACATGAGCATTATTTTAAATTCTATCAAAATCATTCTTTAAAAATCAAGTTTCTTCTTCATGTTTAGCAATTCAAAGTCAAAATCCATTTTTCTTAAAATTGCATCTTTTGAAAATCAAGTTCCTTTTTGCACTTAAAATTCATCTTTTCAAAAATCCAATTTCTTTTCCCTTGAGATTTTATAAAAATTGCATTTCTCTTGAAAACCCTAGTTTTTCCGTTGTTTTCGAGTCTCATCATTTGCATTTTTTGTGACCTCCTTGAGGGATCAAATTTGGATGACACAACTAATGTGATCAATTCCAATCAAATCTCAAGGAGACATTTTGCCCCTCTCGATCCAATATTAGGTTTAAGTTTTGCATCCATATAGATAACATCCGAATATGATAAATTTTAAAGTTAGAACTAGGAAATTTTTAATTAAATCTTGCAACTAGCTTAGATTAGGTTAGAAGGGTGCCTTAGAGATGAGTAACATCGAATCTTTGCCTTCCCTTCTTTCAACTGTGACTCCCGAACCTTTTTTCTCTAGTTTTTCAAAGATCTGGAGTTGTCTAAAAAAGGGTTTTCTTAGTTTATTTTCATTAATTAAAATTTTTGGGTGACTTGGTACACCTAAACTCCATACCAAGTGGCGACTCCAAATTTTTCTAAAAACCCTTTTTCTAGACTTTTGTTTTTGGGTCCAAATTGTCACATTTTTTTAGTCCCATGACCTATTTCTTTTTCAAAAAATCAAAAATCAATTTTTAACTAAAAAACCTTTTTCCAACTAAAAACCCGAAACGACGATGTTTCTTTTCGTTCGTTTTTTCAAAAAATGGGGCGCGACAGTTTGGCGACTCCACTAGGGATTTTCCTAAGAGGGTCCGAGCACTTGATTTAGTTGATTATTTCATTTTTCTAACTTTCTTATATATCACATTTGGACGTTTTAGGTTGCATTTTCTTTTTCTTTTTCTTTTCGTTTCTCTTTTAGGGTTTTTTCACGCGCAATCGTTCCTTACACATCGCGTACATGATGAATGAATTATTTGTTTATTTACTCGTATTGGTATTTACTTGTATCGCGCTTTGCATTTGGGGTGGGGGGAAGTGATCACCCTAGAAGCCTTCATCCTTATTTAATGGTATTTATTCCTCCTCTCAAAGGAAGCACTTCATACGTGCATGCATAATTTTACCCTTTTTTGTTTTTTTCGTGGGCGCTATCCCACCTCCCTTGTAGGATTAGGATCGATTGGTTTGGGTATGCGAATGGTGTGCTTTGTGCCCATAGCGGTACCTAAGGGATCATTCGAGCCACCGACTCAAGGCATTGGAATTGATGACCCTTTGTCATTGGTCTGAAGGCTTGGAGACCTATGACCTTATCGAGTCTAAATGCATTAGTAAACCTTACCTCATGCATCCATTTAGAATTACCTAGATTAGAACTTATCACCCCAATTAGGAACACTAGACACGAGAGGAGGGATTTTATCCCTTGTCTTTGCTTTGTATTTTTCTTACAATTTCTTGTTCCAATGTGCTATGTGTTATTTTATTACATGAACTAACACTATTCTTTCTTCTCTCTCCTCTTACATTTCATAAACCCTAGAAATAAGAGTCCTGTCATGGTGCTCTTTTAGGAACCCACCTTACTAGATAGGATATCACACGTTTAAATTACAGTTTATTGCATTAACATCCTAATAATTGCATCTCATGACTAGGCTTACCCTGGCATATTAATAGGGCTCATTAGGTCATGTTTAAAATATTGTTTTTATATATTTATTCGTTTTAATAAATTGTCATCATGCATCAGCCATAGAGGGAATGCCACTTAGGGAATCCCGTGATAGGAATAAACCATCCATTTTGTCTCGGATACATAATCCAATAGGACTTGCACGTTTACATTATCGTACTATCCCGAGGGGTAAAATTCCAAGGTAAGGTATTAAAAGTGAATTTCTGCTCAGATGGCTGCCTGCAGAATGTTGAATGAGATACCTCAAGAGCTCATCAAATGGAAAAACAATACGCCAGGCATAGTGGAAAAATCATTCAAGTATGTGGGGTATTTGCCAAGCCCTTTGAACGTGACACCAAATGTTGCAATCATCCGAGCCCTAATCAAGTATTGGGATCCAGAATGTTCAGTTTTTCGATTCAGAGAGTGTGAGCTCACGTTGACTGTAGAAGAGATAGAAGGTTTGCTACAAGTACCAGGGAAAGGGCATCCTGTACTGTATCCAAGTGGAGGAACGAAAGAGCAGTTTTGCAAATTCTTAGGACTAAAACAGAAAAGTCTAGACCAACATCCAGATGCAAGATCATGTCCTCTTGATTTTTTGTATGAGCGATTTGGGAAAAGAGAGTCCTATGAACAATATCATGCTGATTTCTTTATAAGCAAGGATCACTGGGAAGAGGTACGCATTCATGCATTTGTCCTAACTTTAATTAACTTGTTACTGTTCCCGCAAAGGCATGGAAAAATTACTTTCTCCACCATCAATATGATTCAGAGTATTTTCTTGGGAATAAAAGGAAACACGCCCACTTTAGTTCTGATTACCATTGCAAATATTTTTATAGCCGCTACCGATTGCCAGGAGAAAGGGGGATTCTTTTTTTGCTTCTAATTTGATACTCCAGGTCTGGGCGATGGAACATTTAACAAAGAGAATGCTCAATCCTTTAGGGTCTTGTCTTCCAACAGAAGATTGGATTAGATCACATCGAGAAAGGGTTTTGAAGTACTATCGAATAGCGTCTCCAAACCGATTCATGCAAGAGTTTGATAGTTTGACATCTGATAAAGTGCAATGGGTCTTAGATTGGACAAAAGTTAGAGAGCCAGCATTCAAGACTTCCAAATACAGTTTCATCCCATTGGCAGGTACTAATAGACTGGTCACCTATATTCCACAAAGAGTCATGAGGCAATTTGGATATCCACAAATAGTACCGACAGTACAAGGAATTGAGGAAATCAAATTTTGCACAGTCAATGAGAGTCGAAGCATGGTCTTGGAAGCTTGGGGAAATCTTCAGAGTCTGAAAGGCCTTTATGTGGATCATGTGAACAAATCAGAGCCCAAAATCACTTCAGAATATGATGAATGGATTAAGCAACAAGCACAATAGAAAATGGGGAAATCAGAGTCTGCTCCAATCAGTCCCGAAGAACAGATAGATGAGTTGAAGAGAGAGTTGGAAGATCATCAACTACAGCTCATAGTGGCCGATCATGCTTTGAGTAATGCCAAATCACAATTGAAGAAGGAAGCAAGAAAGACTGAAAAGTTAGAGCGAACATTGGAGGCACTAGATGAAATTCAAGAAGGAATTCGGAAGCTTAGCATAGGAAGTTCTAGGGAATCTCAACATACTCGCTTAGCGAGGCATGAGGACTTTGTAAGAATGGTTGCACAAATCCTCAACGATGCTGTAAAGAATGATTAAATTTATTGATGACTAATGAAAACTTATGGTTCAGATATTGTCTTTCAAAATTCACTTACAGGTTTGAAATTGGAATTTTACTCCGAAGGAATGGCATCATGTTAGGCCTACCTTTGGCACAAAAGGGCTCCCCTCTAGGACATGCATCCGAATTATATAAACAATCACTAACTTCACTCTTTTCTTTTCTTCCAAATAAATCTCCACAGCTCCCTTTGGAAATAAGCTTCTAAAGTGTGCTTCTCTTCCCACTCAAGTACTTTTAAAAATAGCTCCACGTAGAAGTCCCATATTTACCCGATTCAAAAGCAAGAGCTTGAAGCAACCCGTAAACATGAGTTCTGCACCAGAAGGCTCAGATAGGAATGCTTTGGTCATTTCGCCCGACTTTGCTGCCTTGAGAGCTCAGTTAAGTGAAGTACTGGGAAGGTTTAATGAGATAAGCGCCGAGATGGCCACGCAAAGGTGTGTAATTGATTAGTTGGTGACAAATAGTAGTGGAGGTGGTGTCTCGAATGATCATGAACCTGTTGTTAGTAATCCCCCCCTGACAAGTAATCCACCCCTTTTCCCGACCAATATTCAAACCACTCCTGTTCCACCTATTCCTAACCTTCATGAGATTGCTTTTTCTCACCACAATACCGATTTTCCATACACTTACCCTGACTATATCCTGCTGAGCCCAACCAAAAAGGCAAACCCTTATACTCAACCCCAGTTCACCTTAAACATACCTCCCAATCACACCAAATCTCATCTTCATACCACGGAACCCTTTGTATGGGACATTGCCTCCCAAGGAAAGCCAGAGATAGATGAGTCTGCCATGCCAGTCGACAAAGATCTGATGAAGAGATTGGACAGATTTGAGGAGTTTATAAAGAAGAACTAGGGTCTGAACCGACATGGTGGATTGGATTAAGATGATTTGTGCCTATTTCCTGACGTCCAGCTACCTATGGGTTTCAAAACCCTCAAGTTTAGCAAATATGATGGTACCGAGAACCCTAAGACGCACCTTAAAATGTTTGCCAACAAGTTTGGTAAACCAGTGGATGATGAGAACTTGCCTATGCGTCTGTTCCCCGAGAGCCTAGAAGGGGATGCTTTGGATTGGTACTCAAAGTTGAAACCTCAAGAGATCAAAACTTGGTTGGATTTTTCAACAACTTTTGTGAAGCAGTATGAATTCAATTGTGAGTTGGCACCGACACGAACAACATTGGAAGGAATCAAAAAAAGACCTTCAGAAGATCACAAAACATATGCTAAGCGTTGAAGAAAATTAGCTGCGAGGGTGGAGCCTCCTATGACTGACGAAGAGATTATTCATACTTTCATCAAGGCACATGATCCACCTTATTTTGAAGAAATTTTTTGCATGACTGGGAGTTCATTTGCTGCAATTGTTAATAAGTTTGAAGAATATGATGAATTTGTCAAGATGGGAAGATTGTTAACGTGTCAATATTGAAACAACAATTGGAAGTTCTGCAGAATCAAAATAACAATGGGAATAAGTACCAATTCAAGAAGAAAGAAGGAGAAACTGCATTCGTATAGGATCAAGGCCCATCTTTTAGACCAAGAATTCAACGCTATCCTGCCTACTCAACCCCTTACCCGCACTACCCTAATTCTCATCCTGTTTACCACACCATTGCCCAAACCTCCTACTCTCGACCAGTCCATCTAAATACCACATCAATACCTCCAGTTCTTCAACCCACCTTTCAAAACTATCCTCGTCAAACCTATAACACAAGACCAACCTCACAAAGCAACAATCCCATTCAAAATCCTGTCCCAGCCAGTGGGATTCCAACTCAAAGGCCATCTTGAACTTTCCCTAATTTGGACAGGCCAATTGATCAGTTATACGAGCAGTTGAAAGCAGTTGGAAAGATGGGAACAGTTCCCTCCAAAATCTATCCTAACAGTCTGCCTCCTGGTTATGGTCCCCAGACCATTTGTGCTTACCATTCTGGAAGTCTAGGTCATTCAACGGCTAACTGTTAGGTCTTGAAACACAAGATCCAAGACATGATTGATGCCGGAGATATTATCCTGAAAAGAAAAGGAGAACAGGGGCCGAATGTCAGCAAGAATCCTCTACCAGAGCATGGAGGTACTATGGGAGTAATCATCAGTGATGAGGAGTTTGTTGACCCTGCTCAATACATCATGGACGAAACTAAAGTGTTTGGTATAATAGAAATTAATTAGACAAGAATGAGGAGAATGTTGTCCTCTAAGGAATTCGTGGCAAAGAATACGGATGAGGTTTTTGAAGGAAAATTGAAATCACCTTTGTATAGGAAAGATAACCCATTTATTGCAAAAAGAGAACTCTCCTGAGATTGAAGTGGGTTTATATCAATCCTACACGAGAACTATTTATAAGACTGGATCATCTGAAATTTTGGAGTTCCCATCAGTTTCTGAAGAAGACATGCAGAATTGGTCAACTGATTACCTTCCCTCTTGAAGGAAATTTCGGTAAAATCAGGGGATTGTCTTTTGGTTTAGGGCCATCCACATGGAGCTCTAATTTGGATCTTTTGTTAGAAATTATTTTGTTATTTGGCCTTTATTGTCATTTCAGTATTTCAAATTATTTTTCTATAGCATAGCATATTTTGTTTAAGGAAATTACTGAAATGAAAATGAGAGTCTAGGATGAAGGCATTTGTTTTTAATTGGGGTTCATATCTGTGAAATGGTTATTTTGATTAAATTTTAGTGGATTTTTGAACTCAAAGGAATGAAGGATTTTCCTCTATTCTTTAATTTTTTCTATTTATCTATTACATGTTTTATTTTGCTCTTAGATGGCCACAAATAAAAACCTTTGACCCTTGGATGTCACCACTTTAGAATTTGATGAATGCAAATTCTGATATCTCTCATGAACATGGATGTCACCATTTGTAAGATGACTGAAATACACCAAAATTGGCATGAGATACTACCTTTTTGGCATGTAGAACTGCAATCAGGATTTCTACTGGAGCAATTCCCTATTAACTCATGTATGGTATGGAAGCAGTTTTACCTGCCGAGGTCGAGATCCCGTCTTTGCGCATTCTGATGGAGGCTCAGTTGAAGGAGGCCGAATGGATTAAGCAGCGCCATGAACAATTGTCTTTAATTGATGAAAAGAGGTTGAACGCTATTTGTCGTGGGCAATGCTACCAACAGCAGATGGCTCGATCTTATAACAAGAAAGTCAGACATCACGTGTTTAAAAAAGGAGATAAGGTTTTGAAGATAATTCTTCCAATGCAAGAAGAGGCAAAAGAGAAATTCGCCCCGAATTGGCAGGGGTCGTTTATTGTACAAAAGGTGCTACCCAAAGGAGCACTGGTTTTTGCCGAGATGGATGGACAGATTTTCCTCAAACAATTAATTCGGACATATGCAAAAAGTTTTTTTATTTGATTGAGTGAAATCTTTTAAGAAATGTTTGCAAAAGGTGGTTTAAAAGGCCAGCCTTCTTCTTTCTCGTTTAAACAATCCCTTCCTAAATTCCCCATTTGAGCTTTCGAAAGAAAATGACACTTCATTCTGCAACTCCCATTAAGTACCACAAATCCCAAACTGGGGCACTTTTTTTTATTTTTATTATTTTTGAAAAAAAAATTGCGTTCAAGTTTAAAACTTGCCCCTACACCACACCTGAACTCCCTTGTAAAACCCTAGTGTTACAGACCTCCACCCTTTTTGCAAGATTTCTAAAAGGAACTTTCTCAACCAAAAGGCAAATGATGTAAATACATTCCCTCTGAATTTTTGTCAGAAGGGATTGTCTCACTGATGCTACCATTTTAACAAACATGTTTAAATTGACAAAAGTTGGGGGTTAAGTCTGTCTATTTCATTATACTACCCTATCAGTCAACTTCAGTGCAAATCTGAAAGGGTACTAAGGCAAGTTTTGAAAAGCAGCAGTGCAAACAGAAAGGAAAGGCTCCTGGGATAAGAGAAACTGGTGATTATGTTTATCAGGGTTCACCTTATATCAAGCACTCCCTTGCCGTCAACAAATTCCAAAAAGACGATATCCAAAGGGGTCAAGTGCGACGCATTTGTTTTAAATAATTTTCCTGGCGTTTTGCTATTATTGATTTAAAATACCATGTTTAACATTCATTCTATGGTTATGATGTCATTTTAAAATAAAATTTTTCTTTGCACAAATTCTTGCACATATTTTCATCAAAAGGACACTTTCATCAAAGGACAATCCTCTTAGATTTCCATAAAAGTATGGGTGATATAGGTTCAAAAGCAATCGGAGCAACAGAACGGATTTACACCGGCAAAACAAAAAGAATTCGGCTTACACTGCTCATCGACGTCCAAGAACTCATGTTTACGGGCTGCTCAATATAAAAGGGTCAAACGGTGGCGGCGTTATTATTACTTTTCACCATTTCCTTTCTTTTGCAGAGAAGCAGGGACAAGTGACCGATCGGTCCAATCGAGGAGACTAGCTTTATTTTGAGTAAATGTTTAGAATGTATGACTAAATCATTTTGAAGATTGATTAATTGCATGTTTTGAAAAATCGGGGGAGGGGGTCAAAGGTTTGCTAATGATAATAAACAATAATGAGATGATAGATAATAATAATAATAATAATAATAAATAAAAAAAATTCATTTAAATTACACATTCATCCCACAAATTGCTTTGCTTTCCCAAGATTTGACTCAAAAAGGGCGCAAATGTCCAATCATTAGGTTGCAATTGCCTTCATCTTTCTGAAATAAAGCCCATGCAATGTGAAAAATTCTTTTTCCATCTTACTCGGAAATAATTGTTATGTGATTAAGACATTGGCATTTTAGAAAATATGTTTTGTAAAATAGGGAAAATTATGCCTCAGTTTTTTCCTATTAAATGAGATTTCTTCTTTTATTGGATTTTGCAAGAAAATGATTGATATAGTTGGTAAATGATCCTTTTTCAATTGATATGCTAAAAAAAAAAAAGACAAAAAGATGCAAAGTGAGAACTAAAGTTCTACTCCAATGATTCTAGTACTAAGTAACCGGAGGTTTAGCATCTACAGATGTTAACTTTCGCGTAAAACGGTACTTGAATTACGAGTATGCAAAGCAGTTCGAACAAGTAAAATGTTGAGTAACCAGGAATCTTCACCTAAAAGTGTTGATTTTCGTGTCAAAAGACATTTTTACTATTTGAGCAAGAAGGCATATGTCGAGTAACCGGGAGTCTTCACCTAAAAGTGTTGATTTTCGCATCAAAAGGCATTCTTACAATTTGAGTAAGAAGATGTGTTTCAACAAATCCTTTTTAGCAGTAAAATCTGAGAAAACTGTGGAAAAGGCAAGTTTGAAATGACTATATGAGTCGTTTGATTGCAAAATTTGGTGAAAGTGAGAAATCAAGTTTGAATTGTTAAAATTGAGGTATAATTGTCTCTCTTTTACTTGATATTATGAGTACTTGATGCAAATTGAATAATTGCATAATAATGTTTTGCCTGGTTTATGAGGATTTGGATTTCCAAGACCGCATGGTTTATTTCAATCCCATAGTTTGTTTTGATGAATACTTCCTACCATTTGAGAACAAGCAATGTTTCATGAACACAAATATCTCATGAATGTATTTTATCGAATGATTCTGATACGTTTTAGTCATTTTAATGGCTAACAGTTGTGATCCCAAGAGAATTTGCACTTTATGATTAAAAAAGAAAAAGAAAAGGAAAAATTGAATTTCCATAGACTAATTGGTTAAAATTTCATGATTTTTGCAGGATTAACGATTCATTTGACACTGGGGCAAGTTTAAAAAGGGATAGTGATCCTCTCCTTTTCAGCAATTCCCCAAGAGTTATCTCTAAAGAGAATTTGAAAAAGGGTCTTTATTATGAATGTTTTATTTTCACCTATCATCTAAATTTGAGGTATATTTACGTTTCACCTACTAGTCGTTCAAGCTTGTGCCACTGAACAGACTAATGATATTTTAAATTCCTGTTGGTTGCTGTCTCAGCCTCCGCCGAGCACCCTTCTATCTCCCCTTCTTGATATTTTAAATTCCTGTTGGTTGCTGTCTCAGCCTCTGCCGGGAACCCTTCTATCTCCCCTTCTTGATATTTTAAAATCCTGTTGATTGCTGTCTCAGCCTCCACCGGACACCCTTCTATCTCCCCTTCTTGATATTTTAAATTCCTATTGGTGAGTCTCAGCCTCCGCCGAGCACCCTTCTATCTCCCCTTCTTGATATTTTAAATTCCTGTTGGTTGCTGTCTCAACCTCCACCGGGCACCCTTCTATCTCCCCTTCTTGATATTTTAAATTCCTGTTGGTGAGTCTCAACCTCCGCCGGGCACCCTTCTATCTCCCTTCTTGATATTTTAAATTCCTGTTGATGAGTCTCAACCTCCGCCGGGCACCCTTCTATCCCTCCTTCTCGATATTTAAAATTTCTTGATATTTTTAAGTTCCTGTTAGTGAGTCTCAACCTCCACCAGGCACTCTCCTATCTCCCCTTCTCGACATTTAAAAATTTCCATTGGTTTCTAATTCCTGTTGGTGAGTCTCAGCCTCCGCCGGGTACCCTTCTATCTCCTATTCTTGATATTTCAATTGATATAAGAGGAGCTGTAATCGTTTGTGTCACGTTTTATCTAGAGTTTCTTGAAACTCGCAAAGCAAGTGTAGACACCAAATTTTGACTATTTCAATTGTTTTATCATGTTTTTATCTATTAGTATTTAGTTATTTACTTTTGAATATTCTAACATATTTTCTTATTTTGTAGGTTTTTATGAAAAAAAAAAGGTCTCAAAACGAAACGCGGACAAGTTACGCGGGATTGTCCAGCTTGTATGCATAACGAGATCGAGACTAAAATATATGCGATAATTTTCCAGCCACTTTCTTCCTAATTACCAGCTGTAATTTTGTGTCTTTATCATCAAGTAATCGATTTAGACAATTCCCAACTCACCCTTGATCCCTTAACACTTCATCTAATGTTCAAAATCAACCCACCTCACCTAGAAAAGATCAAGACCCTTAATGCTAAGTTTTAGTGGCTATAAATAACTCATGATAGGGTTTTCTTCAGGGAGAGAAGCTGGAGTTGGTTAAAAAAAGAGGTGAAGGAAATTAGAGAGGAAAGAATCAGAGAAAAAACGGTTGAGAATCAAAGAGAAAGAGAAAAAGGAGAGAAAAGAGGAAAAATTAGGTTTTCTTCCCTTAGAAGCTTGGTAAAGATCATTCTTGAAGTCTTGGTCCTCCCCTTTTATTTTTTCATCAAGTTGCTGACTCAGGTAACCTTCCTCTACCATACCTACTATGTTTTGGTCGAAAATTGCTGAAAAATTAGACCTTCTGGTGGAACCAAGGCTTGACTATGTTCTTTGAGTTTTATAATAGTTGATAATGGTTATGTGTTGTTGTACGAGTATGTTACGTTTATATAGCCTTGATAAGGCTCATGGACTTGTTTTACGTTTAAAATCGGATGTTTGATGTTCCTGTGTTGGTTTTGTTGTATTTTTTTGCAAAATTTCTGAAAAAATGTTCTTCGCGCTTTGAAGATATGAAGAAACGTGGGGTACTTGCGCGGTTTGATCCGCATAACCATCCGTGTTTCCGTTTGAATGTTTGAAGATGCGAAGAAACGCGAGATAGTTGCGCGGACAAGTCCACGTAACCCTCCGCGTCTCTAGCCTGACAGTTCTTCTCTTTCCCCTTTTCTTTCTATTTGATGACAATGATGCTTAAGATTCGATCTTTTTGGGTCTAGCTTGTCTTGATGTGATCTGAATGACGATATTTATGCCTTGAAATTGAGCCTGCTGTCTCTGGTGATTTTATTTGTGTTTTTGGTTGAAAAACTAGAAGCAATCTTCTGGATTTTGAAGATGGGAAGAACGCTGGTAGAGCCTTCATCCAGCGTTCCTTCGAACCTCGCATTTTGCATGAAACGCAACCATGGTTGCGCGGACTGTCCGCATAACCCTCCGCGTAACCTCTCTGTTCCTCTATTTTGTTGCTATTTTCTGCTCTTCTGCTCCAGAAACTTACTCTAGTGTTCATGTCTTCCAGTCTTGTCCAATTTGCTTTGCATAATTTGTTTGATATCTTTTCTTTGAATTTTTGATTGATTTTTCCTTTAAATTGGTGCCTTGATCCCTTTTTGTTGACATTGAGTCTTAGATGACCATTCCCCTCATTTAAGGATTCAGTTGAGGCATCACATCAAGGGATGGTAACTTCTTTCCCCTATTATGTGTTCTTATGTGTTCCTATGTGTTTATGGGTTTTAAATGCTTCATTAGTTAGAATTTCATTTAAGTCATTTAATTGTTTTGCAAGTGGTTAAGAGGCCCTTGAAGGCCAAGTTGTAATAGAATAGGTAATTATTTTAGTTTTCTTTACGCCTTTTCCTTAGATTGTAATTAGGGCCCTAAATGTAATAATCTTTATGTGCTTATGTGTTTAGGTTATTTGCTTTCCTAGGGTTTTTGCATCTAGATATTATGCTTATGTGTTATGTGTTTATGTGTTTCTATGTGTTTACTTGCTTTATTATCATGTCTACATGCTTTATTATGTAAATATATTGACGTTACCACACTAGTCCAATGCTAGTTGTGGTTCATTCCCTCTAACGCCATCACACTAGTCCAACGCTAGTTGTGGCCTTTCCTTTCGATTTCTCACTAATCCAATGTTAGTGAGAACCTTTAGACAAGGGCTAGTCCAATGCTAGACCCTTAAGGTCGTTCATGCATTAGATACAAATTTCACACACTTTTCACTTTTAGGGTTTGCATGTTATTTTTCTCCCATCCCGTATGCGAAACATCTCATTTAGTTTTCTTTGTCGTTAAAAATAGATTAACTTTTTTAGGGCATTACCCTTTGAATTAGGGAAAAGAGCGAGTATGGCTCTCTAAGCCTTAGCACGGTTTTTAAATCCCTTCTATGAAAAGGAAAATTGAAGTCACGAATTTAGTCCCCCGCATCCATTATGTTGCATTATCCCTCTTTAGGACATACATGAGCATTATTTTAAATTCTATCAAAATCATTCTTTAAAAATCAAGTTTCTTCTTCATGTTTAGCAATTCAAAGTCAAAATCCATTTTTCTTAAAATTGCATCTTTTGAAAATCAAGTTCCTTTTGCACTTAATTCATCTTTCAAAATCCAATTTCTTTTCCCTTGAGATTTTATAAAAATTGCATTTCTCTTGAAAACCCTAGTTTTTCCGTTTTTCGAGTCTCATCATTTGCATTTTCAGACCTCCTTGAGGGATCAAATTTGGATGACACAACTAATGTGATCAATTCCAATCAAATCTCAAGGAGACATTTTGCCCCTCTCGATCCAATATTAGGTTTAAGTTTTGCATCCATATAGATAACATCCGAATATGATAAATTTTAAAGTTAGAACTAGGAAATTTTTAATTAAATCTTGCAACTAGCTTAGATTAGGTTAGAAGGGTGCCTTAGAGATGAGTAACATCGAATCTTTGCCTTCCCTTCTTTCAACCGCAGACTCAACCTTTTTCTCTAGTTTTCAAAGATCCGAGTTGTCTAAAAAGGGTTTTCTTAGTTTATTTTCATTAATTAAAATTTTTGGGTGACTTGGTACACCTAAACTCCATACCAAGTGGCGACTCCAAATTTTTCTAAAAACCCTTTTTCTAGACTTTTGTTTTTGGATCCAAATCGTCGCATTTTTTTAGTCCCATGACCCATTTCTTTTCCAAAAAATCAAAAATCAATTTTTAACTAAAAAACCTTTTTCCAACTAAAAACCCGAAACGACGAAGTTTCCTTTCCTTCGTTTTTTCAAAAAATGGGGTGCGACATCAGTGATAGGTTCTCTCTCGTTTTAGATATTTTACAAATTTGGACATTTATCTCACTCCTAAATGTTGCCTCTTCAAAGTTTAGAAAATTTCCATACATGAACAGATAAGTTTTAAGAGATTTCTTGGGTTAGAATAAAAAGATATTAGAGCTGGAGGTGGTTTCTATTTACTTATTCTGAGGTCCAACCCACAATAACTATAATGGTCAAAAGTATTATAAAGATCCAAATAATAACAATAGAAATGAAACTACTAACACACTCAAGAGTTTTCAAAAAATAACAAAATCATGATATTTTATCAAAAAATAAATTACACCAACAATTGGGTTTTTAGAAGGTTAAAACTTTGGATGACAACTAAAACATAGCAAATAATTAAGAATGATGATAAATTGCTTTTATTATGCTTGCTTAACTAGGAAAAAGAATTTATAGTTATGTTAATAGGAGAAAAAGATAATTTATAATTTCCTACAAAATTCTATGATCTTTTGTAGGAGAAAACAATGTGAGAAATGAAAGAAAGTAATGAAAATTGTGTGACAGAAATGTTTTTATCTCAATATGGTTATTATTTTAGTAATACATTTAAGATAAAGACCTTCATTTCAACAATGCAGTTCAACAAAAAGAAAAGGGAAAAAAAAGTCAAGTAAAGGAGGGGAAAAAAGAAATAGAGCAATTTAAGAGGTTATTTGATATTGAACTAACAAATCATTTAAAAGCCACAAGTAGCTGAATCATTTGTAGGACACATCAATTATACAATATTCACTCTTTTTTTTATTTATTCTTGGGGAGGCCGAGGCCTTTACACGGGAACCAAACGGGGTGTAGTAACACCTCTTACAACAAATTCTAATAAAGGCCTTAAGGATCTTGGTGGATCAGTCATATCATCTTTTCACATCATTCCTAATCAGGTGTATAATTAATCCTTAGTTGGTTCCTATAAATCGGCAAACTTACATGTATAATCACTAAATTCATTAATAGAATCATGATTAATTTATATATACATTGAATATATGTATATAAGTTGAACATTAACTTAAATTAACAGAAACATAAATTATCATATTTGAGTACATCTTTTATGCTCAGTGCAATTTGGTGAATGAGTAAAAAGAAATGGCAATTTTTAACAAAAGGATTTGATCAGATATAGTGGCAAAGCCACAAACAAGCAGATAGGGCATTTGCCCCTTCTTATTTGCTCCCACTAAAATTTAACAAGTTAACTTTTCTATTGATCTTGACCCCCCACTCCAAACAATTAAAAATTTATAATTGTCACTATTCAAAAGAAATTTGGATCTACTTAAAATTGATTATGGAGGTTATTTTAAAAATAAATTCTTTTAGAGTTTCTAAATGCAAACAAGTATGATAAATTTTATTTCTACATTGAAGAGAAATATAAATTTAAAATCATATCAAACTTATGAAAAAATATATATATATATAACATAAACATCCATTGGTTTAACTGTATGACTACTTCGTTTGATGCTTTATCAGAGATTGAACCCCTCTTGTCTAGGGTTTTGGCTCTGCCACAGATTAGATGGGTTTTGAAGTTTTAGATCGTTAGCTTTTTATTCATCAATCCTTCATATTCCCTTGTTTAATTACTGGATTGTTTTTGTCATATGCATATAATAGAGTTATTTTTATGTAGATTTTGCTGGTTTTGGTCTCGAGTTGAATGAGAGAAAAGAGGAAAAACTGCTATAGGATTTATAATTGATTTGCATTGAGCAAAAAAGAAAACAACAATAGTCCAAATCCTTCAAATTGAAACAATTTAGTAAATTAGCAAAATTGACTAACAATTTAAGATTAAAAATAATAATAATCCATTATTTGGCTTATCCTAACAAACATTCAATTGAAGAAAGAAACAACAATGTGTCAATTTTTCTATTTAGTAATTCACGTAAATATAAAAATACTATCCAAGATAAAACTTATACATATAATCTAAGAACCTAAAAAATTTTCTAAATGACTTTAAAGTTAAAAAAAAAAGCAGCAATATGTAATAATTAACCTGCATTTTAATATGTAGAAACAATAACTGATTTATAGATGACTTAATGACTTTACTTCATAATTTTTATTCCTTTTATTGCATTAAAAGAATTCCTCTTAAATATAGAAGTAAAACCAAAATACAACTCTTACTATAGATATCATCTAAGGGCAGGCCATAACAATTCCATCCAATAAAAGCAATTCCATCCAATATCAAGAGAACTACTAACTCCAAATAACTATTCACAAATTATTCATAACAACCAACTGTTAATACTAATAAAAAATAACCATTCATAAACTATTCATAACAATCACCTGTTAATAACAACAACCAAAGGCAAAACAACATGCAAAAGTTTAAAAAAGCACTATGAATAATCATTTCAAAATTTTAGAGTTTTTCTCTTTCTTGCCTCCATGGTACAGCTGACTCTATCCCATTACATCTATAGTCATTCTCAATGATTCATAACATAATATGGGTAAGGTCTTCTAAATCTGGAATTTGATAAACAACCACATGTTTCGCCGCATGAAATAAGTTCGTTGTCAATCTTAAAATGAACTATTCCTTTCCAGTTGAATAGAGTATCTTTTATCATCATCTATTGGGCCATCATCCCAAAATGATTGACTTTTATTCAAGTTTCATTCTCCGTTATTGTAATTCTAACGAAAATTTCAACATGTTATTGAAAATATAATTTAATTTACATATTACAAATTGTATATTAACTTCAACATATCAAATTACATAGTCATAAACTTGTTCTACTAAATTAAAGTAAAAAAATTGTTACTAGAATTATTAAAATGCATTTTTAAAATTTGTCCAATTATTTTCTTCTTTATTCCAAAAATATTTCACGTTGATGTCGATATATGCATACTATCACTTTTTTAAAAAGTAATAAAATTTTTAATAATAGTAATAATGTCAATTTGACTATTTTCTTATCATACTTTTTTTTATATCCTATCTTTACTAATTGAAGATGTGTCACTTCTCTTGGCACAAAGCTATTAAATACACACACACACACATATATGGTGAATATAGTATTCTTGTACCTATTATACTTTTTGCAACTCACATATCTCTTCTTTTTTCACAAAAAAAAAAAATAAAAGTTGCTACTTTCCAAGATATTAGATAGCAGCATTATGAGAAACTTTTTCTTTTCTTTTTTTCAATCAACATCTTCAAGTACGTATTTTTCTTATTCTATTATATTTTTGTCTATTCTCATCATTCATCAATATATTAAGTGTTTAAATTAAGGTTGCATTTGGATCATTCTATTAATAGTATAGGAATCTGATAAGTTTTTGAACATTCACAATATATAATTATTGTATAGAAAAGGTTCTACAATTGTCATTACTACAAATGTAGGAACTACATCTATTTAGTTGCTACCTCTAGTTGGCAAAATGTTTGGTATCTTGAATAAGTTACTTAACACTTTTATTCTTATAATCACATAATTGACTGGTCATCGATTGTGATCATTTCAAGGTGTTTGATTTGCAATGAGAATTCGAATTTAACACTAGTTTGTGGAAGTGTTAAACCTAGAAAGTACACTTACCAGAGTAGCGGTGCATATTTGTAACTTTTATGTCTTTATTCCATGTAATTTCATAGAATTTCTTGAACTTGTACCTAACTTCATAACTACAAGAGAGGTATGAATTAGTTATAGTTATAGTTGATTCACTATGGAAATAGGTTTCATATACACATGGGAATTACACCATAACTAGATGAGGTAGTGGTGTTCAATGATTCGAGAATTGCACTTTCATGAGTGGAGAGGGATACTATGAGTCTATGACCTCAAGAGTCTTCATTTGCTATTTTCTTGCATATTTTAACTTAATTTTATTTCCTTCGATGTGTTAATTGTCTAAATAATAGAGGAGATTTAGTAGTACCAGTACTTCTCCGTTCATCCTTTGGTTTCCACTCTTAATATTCTATACTCAATCACGACCTGTATACTTGTAGAAAATCATGTGTGGGGTTTTAGAAATTTATAAAATATAAAACTTGACTGTGGATTGAGTTTATTATTGTATCCATACCCCCTGCTCGTCATTTGTATTAATATGACATTTGCAAAAGTACTAATGGTCTAATATTAGTTTTAGTATCAACGAGAGAGAGCCGGCCATGCGTCAGATTGGGGGTTTGAAGCAGGGGACCGTCCAATAACATCATATCACATGTATACTTGACTTTCGCAAGTAATTTTCCTATCATTAAAAAGTGGAAATTGCATACACATAAGAAATAATTCAATTTCAATTTTCTTTTCTTTTGATTGCAAATATATGTTAATATTTTTTGTGAAAAATAATTAAATAGCATATATTGTCATAAGTAACTAAAACTTGGTCTAGTAAAAAAAAAGTTTGATGTAATTTTTATAATTATTTACATCCATAGTTCTATCATCATTTCCTAAACATTACAAAATTCTTTATGGAAAAAAAATTATAACAAAATTTGTTAAAGACAACACTATAAAAGCACTGTGTATAAGGACATGACTAACCTTTCACACCTCACGCACATAGAAATTTAACCTGCACGTTTGACCAATTGATTACAGTAGGCAATTTGTAGGTTTTTGAAACTATGCTATTGTATTGAACCCATATTGGATGGGAGCAACTTGAGATTAAACCTAAATACATTCAAATACATCAAATGTCTTCTTCTGAGGTAAAATCTCAAATCAATGCTCCCTGCCAAAATTAGCTTGATATCCAGCAATACTTGTGAGATGTTATTAATTAAATCCAAAACATAAAATTGTCTCTAGCAAGTAGTCACTAAAAGATTAAACTGTTATTATCACAATTAGTTGACAATAAGACACACCTGTCCTTGAAATCGGGTATACATGGAAGCTTAATAAGGAAAAGTTCTGTTCTTCTAAGAAAATTCTTCAATGAATATAATTTCACTAGAACATCAATTACTCGTGAGATAAAACTGCTAAGTTTCAATATTCTCAAATGCTGATAAGAATCTACTGACCTCGGAAAGAAGACAACCAACTCTTGTAGGATTTTTGTTTCTCATCTATCCCAGAAATTTTCTTTAGAAAACTACTTAGTTAATCTTAATGACACGATTTAATTGAAACAAGAGACACGAGTTCAACAAAAATATATTTAGGCAAATGATAGTCCCACAGCTGTTTTTAGTTCCACAGCTATTTTTGCATGAAATCATAAAATTACTCATCTTATGTTTGAGTTGCACGTGGGTCTAATAAGGACAACTTTATCATTTCATGAAAAAAAGCTGTGGAGCTAAAAAAATAGGGGTGGAATTAACAGCACCCATGTATTTATGAATAGATTTGTGTGTCAACACATGTCCGCACTAACCACGGAGCCACGTGTACATGTTAATTAGCATTAATTTGACAAGCTGATTAAAAGGTAAGCACATTTGATCTCGAAGGCGTGATTCTTGTAAGTGAGATTCGTACTCGATCAATGAGAAGATCGGAATATTCAAGCGTCTATCTATAGCCTTCCCCCTCTTGATTAATAATTGATTACGGTCTGTTGGCGTGGACTATGGAGGCAACCACAAATGGGTTTTAGATATTATTAGAAATTTATATATAAATTATTAAAATTTTATGTCATAATATGCTTGTATATTTATACATGCACGTGCACTCATATACTGACCAGACTTTAATCGAACATAAGACTAATATGGTCCAAAATCAGTTCATATTTAGTTCATATACTGACCAGATCTTAATCTAATTTAAGTGTAACATGATCCAAACTCAACTCATACTTAGTTAGAATTTAATATTTAGGTTCAAACTCTGCCCAACCCAATTAAACCGTAGGTTCAACAGGAAATGCCATCAACTGTATTGACAGTATTAGAGAATATTATCACAATTACCCAATTAGCTTCTAAAATAAAATAAAGCAAGATAAGAACAAATTAATTATAACTTTTATTTTAATTTCTGATAAACAAATTTGTCTGTAATTCAAACTCTAATTATGAGTTTTCAATGTAATGCACAAAGTTGAAAACGACAATCCAATCTATACTTAAAATGGATGACTACCTCAACAAGAATAATAAAAGCTAAACATAATACACTACAAGATTAATTTTCATGCTTCAGTGTTAACTATTAATCAATTGATTGGTATTGGAGTTGCCATTCACAGTCATGATGGTCAATTCATTGCTAGTTTATCTAAAAAGATTAAAGGCCCAAGTGATGTTGAATTAGCAGAAACTCTGGGCACGAGAAACCAGTTTCACTAACAAAAGTCTTGATCATTCGAAGTTTCATATTGAAAGGGGAAGTGTCTTCAATTATTAAACTAATATGCAGTTCTAAAGATATACTCTCAAACATAGGTTTAGTGATTGAAATGTTCGCCTTACTCTATTAGATCAACATGTAGTAGATGTAATTTGGATTTCTAGAAAGATAAACATGATTGCGTATAACTTGGCGCACGTTATGCAAAGACATCAAACCATTTTGAATCTCTTTGAATCATCCGCCCCCCCCCCCCTCCCAAAAAAAAAAAAATCTTTATAAAACGGCAATTAGGGACTAGACAAATTCACCTAACCGAATTTCATTAATAAAATTTTACTATTTTTCCTCAAAAAATATAAACATAGTGTATTTTTGTATTGATGACATTTTCCAAATTCATAAAAATAAAGTATATGCACCCAAAAGTTAAGCACTTAACAAATGCTTTGAAGCATCTTAAAGTGGATGGCTTGGAGGATTTTGTCAAGGCCCGAGTCCCAGACGAAAATGCAACTTGACTCTCAATAGTCAATCTAACTATTTGGGCTATATCCTTTCTAATCCCAAATGAATTACAATTTATGTTAGAGCTTGAGCTCGCCGCTACTTATAATGTATTGGCCTTTAGTACTTAATTTTCTTTGTATTCCCACACATTCACCAATTCTTTACTCAATTGTAGGTATTCTGGAGGGTGGCTTTGCATCCTTGTAAAACAATCTAATACCACATATCATAATCCAATTTATCCATTTAATTATGTTGAATTTAGCATTTCTAGTAAGTTAATTCCTCTACCAAATGTGATATTCATGGCCCAATTCAACTATTAAACTCCAGTTGTATTGAATTGTAGTTGCAGCCCAAAATCACTAGTCCAATCTCGCACCATGCACAGATCGACTGAAATTTGTTCTAACACCATAATGTCACAAAATCTCAAATCCGCAAATTCAAGATGCTTTTCAATAGCCAAATCTAACTAGTTGGCTCTATTCTTACTGATTTAAAATAAATATTTCGAATTAGATTTTAGTGTTTAAACTCTACTAATATATTGATCTATAATTCTTAACTTTTTCAATGTTGGATGAGATACCGTAAATTTAGAGATGCTTTTTGTGTGAGCCAATTTCAGTGTGAGTTACGCAAATCGATATTCTGCAATGATAGGCCGTCTTTGCAAGTTTATTCACATGTGCCTGTACGAGTTTATTCACATCGTTAGTCACTTTAAGTCAATGTTCATGATTTCCAAATTTCCGTGGAAGTCTTTGTGACAAATACTACATAGTATAGTTTATAGCTGAGAATATTTTAGGTGTTTGATAAATGTGTTTCAACACCCATTATAAATTTCAAATTCAATTATACTCATGCATGATGTTCACTTAGGACTAATGGGAATAAATCAACGGGCATGCGAGATCTCATCTATGGGTTTTTTGATTAATTATCTCTATAGGGATTCATCTTAATTACCCACCTTATTCTTATTAAATGTCAAAATAAGAAAATAAAATGTCATTTTAATTACTCATATTATTCGTCTCAGATGTAAAAATAAGAAAGCAAACGGCACCATTTTTGGTAGTTTCAACACATGGAAAAAAAAAAAGAAACAGGGAAAAAGAAAAATAATAAAAAAACCTATTCTACATTGACAAGCACACTATGGAATCTATTATCATTGACCATCCTATGATACCGATAGTAATAGTGATTATAATTCAAACCAAACGCTCTTTTGTACATATACATTTCAACTTTTTCATAATGGGCAAAAGTAGGGGTATGCAATTTGACCCGGATATCCGAAAAATCTGATGATCCGAAAAAAATCCGATGATCCGATTCAAGTCCAATCTGACAGATCATGTGCGAAACGAATCACATTTGGGTCAAGGAGTTATGTGGATTGGATTTTGATATCATTCTTTGTGCTATGTGGATATCCGATCCTCATGGTATTTTATTTTTTAGACTAATTTATATAGATTTATCTCTTGTTTCTTATTTTTATTTTTATGCCCTCTTCCTAAACATATTTCTTTGTATCTGGTGTTAAGTTTTTAACATTTATCATATAATTTGAGGATAAAAATTGTAGATGAATTATTTAATCTTAATTGTTTGAATCAAAATAAAAAAAATATGGAAGTTACTTTATATTGCAACAAAAAAGATTAATTTTGACTAAAAACTCTTTTAAAAACTCATATGTAAGTACAACATATCACTTATACGATATTTTTAAAGCTCCAACACATTTGAATTTTTTTATCCTCGAGATTTTAATTTTTTTAAAAAATTTAAAATCAAATATGGAGCGGACATCCGATTGATCCAATTCACATAATGCAGAAATCCTCTAGGCATGGATCACAAAATGGCTGACCCACTTTTTTGCTGGTTGGGTCATATTTCGGTTCACGGGTCACATATCTGACCTGTGAAAGCTCTTAGGTAAAAGTCAAAACCACACTGTCAACGTGGCATAAGATCCCGTGTTTTATAGACTAATGGTGTAGACAAGACTTATCTAGTGAGTCATAGTCAGTTATACCTACACTAATGTACTTTGTCTTTATGAATTACTTCATTAAAATAAGCCTAGCTGTTATATCGTTCTCAATTCTTCTTCCATCTACTAGTTACATTACATATCCAGTCTTCAGCCTTAGAAACAAAATAGCTATAACAAAAGCTATGAGATTAACTACTGTGGCTTTTCTAGTACATTATTTTTCTTATGTAATTTGTGTTCAAAGCATTGAATTGCGGCGGATTCATATTGATGTCACCAGTGCAATTCCTAGTGGTTCACCAAAGATTGAGCCCGTTGTCAATCAAAGGATCATGATCTTGAATGAGAGTACTCCCCTTTCAAGGTCGTATGCTTGAAGGTCCCAAATTTATATTTTGAAGAACTTTATTCTTTTGCCATTTCGTGGATGGAAAGGATAAAGCTTTCAGTTTATCACTTTGGTAAACTCTCATGTTACAAACCATCGACACACACACCGACACCTCGCCAGGGAAGTAAGAAATGATGGTTTTATTTGCTAGAGCAACTTATCCAAAGATCTCCTCCATCTTTGAAAAGATGCAATGTAATGATTCGTATTGCTGTAAAAAAAACATGACATTTGAGAAAATAAACAAGTATCAAAGGTTATAGTCCTGTCGATATTTTAGTAAATTTGTACATTTATCTCCATCCTAAATGTTACCTCTTGAACATTGACAAAACCTCTCATATATATACGCACATGTAAGGCTCAAGAGATTTTGGGTTCAAATGAAGAGAGTAGAAGTGATTTTTTGACTTACTCCAAAGTCTAACCCACTAGAACTGTAATTATGTATTATAAACCTGCAAAATATATATCAACCAAAATGAAACTACTTTACATCTGTAATAGTTTTTAAAAGGAATCAAGTCTTGAGTATGATAAAAATTTAAATT